>PVJH01002983.1:0-34095 GCA_004026705.1 Nesogale talazaci
AGAAAGGAGTTGACCACCGATCCACTGTGGACCGGGCTCAATGGACTGTTGCCTTACCTCTTGCCACTGTGGGGCCCCCTCGTTAGTTTATTGCTTTTGCTTTCATTACGGCCAGTATTATTCAACAACCTCATGGCATTTATTAAGTAACAGATTGAGACCATTCAAGCAAGGCCCCTGCAAGTTCATTACTGTCGCTCCAAGATGAGCGATCTCGAACAGAGTGGCACACACAACTAGTATGTGATAAGACCCTCTGCCTCCATGAGCTGAACTTGACAGCCAATGACGGGTAAGATCAGGAGCACTCCCTAAAATTTCTATATCAATCAGTCTTTCAAAAATAACTGAACATAGTTTTTTTGTTCAATTTGGCACTATTTTAATATTTTGAATACTTATTCTAGCTAGCATAATTTTAGAGTATTGTGGCGGAAGCAGAGGTTTTACTGTGATGTACCTGTGATATATAAAGAGCCACTAAGAGTATTTAGAGAGGTGGAGGGAAGAAGCAGAAATTTACCTTTTTCAGAATGTCATAATATTTAATTTTTATGTCAAAATGTACTAGGTTCATACTATGTACATTTTTTTATAACGATACCCAAACAGTATTTCCCTTTTTCTTTCTATTGATTTCTGTATTCTTGACCAAGAGCAATGATGGTTGTGATTTTTGATATTTTAGCATAAATCAAAGTAGTGGCAAGAACCATATTGCGCTGTTCACCATTAGGCATCCAGAAGTAAACATAAAATTGAGAAGACATTTGCGTATGCAGTAAGCATTTGGCAAATCACAATTCACGAGTGTCTTTTATGACAGAATGGGAAGAACACGTGACTCGTTTCTGCGGCACATCAAGAATGATGGCTACCTGAAGAAACGTGTCTGTGGGACTGCGTCCCATTTTGACTGGAAAGAGCAATTCGCAGGTAACCTGTCGCAGCTGAGTGGGATCTAGTGTAGACATCGACTCCAGCATGAGTAAAGCAAGCCTGCCACTTCGGGAAAACGACTTACAAGGATTCTTGCCAAAGATAAAATTTAAGCTCGCAGATTGAAAATAGTTTTGGAGAAAACTTCTGCCTACTGCTCTGTGACAAAGTCCCAACACCGAAAACCTTTTCTGATAAGATTGATAGTGAACGTAATGAAAGGACGCTTAAAATGAAGAGCCGACATTTAGGAAATCTGCACAGTATGTAGAAACGATGGGCAATGTCGTAAGTTCTTAAGGCACACGTTTTCAATTTCCCCTGTGTGTAAATGAATCTTTCAAAGTGAACGATCTACCAAAGATAATACATTTAAAGGAACATGAACTGTTCCTTAAACTTGGAAGGTTCACCGAATATGGTCCGATCTAGTCTGTGAGCGCAACCACAACAGCCTTCAACAACCTGAAGCTCACTGCCTTCCAGTGGATTCTGACACATAGCAGCCCTGTAGGACGTGATAGAACTGCCCTTGTGGCTTTTTTTAGACTGTAATTCCATACGGGAGTAGTCAGCGTAACATATTAAGTTTGGTTATACTATCAAATAAGAATGTTCACTTTTGTTCATAAAGTTTTGAAAATAACTCTCCCTTTTCCTTGAGACATGTTTGAAGGTTCTAGTAGGAGAGCGCAGCTACTCGGATACGCTTGGCCAGAGGATGGTCCTCTTTTTATCTGGGAAGGTCATCCTCTTCGACTGAGCACGCAGCTTCGCAGCTTCGGGAGGGATGCACATGGAGCGGCGAGGGAGGAAGGGGACACCCGTCCAGCCAGCCAGATCAGTCGAATCAACCCTGGTGATCAATGGAGTGACAGATGTCACAGTCAAATCTCCCACACATCCTCTATCCCTTTTCCAATGACTTAGCTGTTTAAGGACATATTTATATACCTGAGTCAAAACGACATACCAAAAAGAGAAAAGAGGCTTCAGCTTTCTTCATACAAGCTAGGTATTAGAGAGATTGCAAAACTTATAAAAATCAAAGCATTTTATTCTTTTTATGCTATAAATACAATGATTTCATTGAAAATTCAAGTAATAGTATATTATTTTAAATGACCTAATAAATGTTTTGTTATTTGCATTTAAAATTTGATTTTATATTACATTTGGGTAGACATAATTCACAGAAAAAGGCTGTGGATTAATAAATTTAATAGTGCAATGTGTCCAGAGACCAAAGCATATGAGAAAATCTATCCTAACTCCAATAGAAGAATTGCTAAAATCCATTTAGTCTGACCCAAACACAGTGTTTTTCCCACAGAATACAATGCATTTCATTATAAATATACCTCACAGTTTGTGATTTCCAAATAACATATGAACTATTCTCTAAATAGGCCAAATGAAAAAAACGCACCATATAATGATATTTTAGATAAAAGTTCAGACTTTTACAAGAGTCATAATTTATTCATACCTCATGTTTAAAAAAAAGATGACATTTATAACTATTATTAAAGTCACAGAGACCTGAAACAATTTCTTCTATTTACTTTCAATATGCTTGCCTGTAAGAACATGTGCTTGCTTCAAAGATGGAAAATGCCATATCAGAACAAGCGTGAATCATGCATTGGGACTGGATTCAATTAAATTATGAATTGTCATATTCTTAAAATCTGCTTTTCTACTCTTTGATGCAATATTTTTAAATGTTTTCTGGTAAAGCATATGTGATATGTCTTACCTATCTCTATATAGATCTCTTTATCAGGTTCATTGATTTCAGGTAGAGACATTTAACTTATTTTGAACTGGCCACATGTTAATATTTTCTCCATTTCCAGGTTCAAGGTCCAATCTCCACTACTATCGAGTTTGGTTCTGATTCATCACAACCATAAAGGTTCCACAGGTTGTAATCTTTACAGGAGAAGATAGTCTCATCCGTCTCACAGAGCAGATGGTAGTTTTGAACTGCCAACCTTGCAGTTAAGAGTTCAGCACATACCTGGAAATGCCACTAAGTCTTTCATCTTCTGAGAAATATTAAATAGTTCCCTGTAAGTTTTTTAATAAACCATCAGCCTTTCCAATCTCAATAAAATTACAGACTAATCCAGAAGTAGATTAAAAAATATGCTGCTACAAAATCATAAAAACTTTATTAAATAACATGATCAAAATGTGAATTGGAGAATGACTTAAATCCTATCTGAAGGTAGTCATGTGTATATGACCCCCAATAAACCTGAGATATTCTGAAGTATGGGGAGATTGAGTTATGAACTGAGAAAAATGAACAGAGAATTCAGAGAGGCTTCATGCAGGAGCACAGAGCTTGGTACATGACGCACAGCATACACAGTCAAGTCACTGAACTGATCAGTATCCTCGTATTAAGCAGCTCATGTTGCTTTATAATTATTACTTAAGAGTCATTTTTCAGGCTTAAACAATGGCCTCTTCCTGATGGCCTCTGAAAGCAATGTTAAAAATGCAGTGAGTGGAGTGCATCTCTTCAGCAACTGTCTTATTTTCATCTGACGAACACTCCCAATCATTAAATATGACCATAATCAGGTTTCTGTCTATATATCAGTTATCCAAGACAAATGTGCAGTCCAGTCAGCCAAAAGGATACTATAATATTTATTTTGGTTACTGGCTCAATTCTGGTGTGCATTCTATTAAAACCTCATTTCTGTCCATCTTTTCCTATTTTCACCATCTTGTTAGGAGGCATGCTATCTTATTATAATAAAAAATACAAAAAAATTACAATGTTCCCATTGTAATGCAGATGTCATCAAGTTGGTCTTAACTCGCACGTACAACTGAATGAAGCATTGCCCAGTCCTGTGGCATCCTCACAATGGTCATATTTGAGCCTATTGCTGAAGTCATTGTGGCAACCTTCTCATTGGGCATCTTTCTTTTTCTTCACTGACTCTCTATATGGAAAATAAGTTATAATAATTTTGGTGAAATCTCTTTTTGGATGAGCTGAGGCTCGAAGAAAAAGACATCTGTGTACTTGGTTCAAAGAATAATGGCAATAAGATGGTAATTTAAGGTTTTAAAGAAAAAGTGCCTATAAAGACCTGGAAATGTCTATTTTGTTTAGAGCAGGGTAATAGAGAGAGATTAAATTAAAATTGTAGGGCCCAGGTCATAAGAGGCTTTGAATGGCAGAGAAGGGAGCGGTTGGCCTATACTTGAATGGCATTGACAGTTTGGTTTATGGGTTCTGAACTGTGATCCTAGTTTCAATTGGCACTCAACAACACACAGAGTAGAGCACACTACTAAAGTAAGATATTGGGGTAACCAGTGCTAGGTTAATATTTTTGCTATGTCCTCTTGATTTCTAACAATTCATTTCACTTCTGTGCACCTACTTTTCTTTCACTCCAAAAATAAGACTACTAATTGAACACAAGTGTTGTTTGGGAATTAAATTACATCATGCAAATAATGCAAACTACTTGGCACTACATAATCGCTTTATATGATATATATATGTATCTATACACACAACAACATACTTATCAACACGAATTATCATTATTATTATAATGATAATTAGGATCGGTAGGCAGTGGAAGGGAACAATTTCTGGGCAAATGTCTTGATGAGAAAAGCACAGGTAGGATATGAAATGCTTTCTTGTGAAACAGAGAAGTCAACTAAATAAATGCACTTTACTTGGCCAAAAGAACTTTACAAGGTTATCCAGCCAATCACTCTATGCCTCATTTGCCAGTGGATACAGAGGGATTCTGTCACTGGCAAAGGTCTTAAAAAGCAAATCCATCTTTCCCATCCCGCTGGGACCACATGACACAAGTAAGACTCGTGGAATTCCTCTCCCATTGATTTTGAAAACCCTCAGAGAAGTTGATTCTTTACTTTTCTTCGAATCTAGTAATCTTTCCCAAGATTCAGTGGCCTGATTTGTCAGAAAATCCTTCCTCGTGCCCAAAGAAATCCCTCTTTTCTGGTCCATCATACTTTGATCTTAGGTGCATTATGAAGTGGAGGATATTGAATATTTTAAAGCTCATTTCAAAAGCTTTAGATAAAATTCTCTAATTTTTCTTTAGTCTGAAAACTTTTCTGACAATCACATGCCCTGTCTTTTACAGAAGAATAATTTGTTTACTGAAGATATAATTAGTGATTGTATTTTTCACAGTTGACCACAATAATATCTCCCATCTCGAATGTTTTTCTAGAAACCGGTCTCTCATCCATCGAAAATCTAATCTAATTACACTGTCTTGCATTTGCGGTTTTCTTGTAACCAATAGATTGCAGCTGAGGTAGAGCAAAGCGATTTTCAAGATCAACTAGCACAGCACTTCAGCTTCCATCTAAGGCACCGTAGAAGTAACCTCACTCTGTGGTGGCTCTTTATCAAGACTAGATGAAGCTAAAGAAGTCACCCCCAACAATTCTAGCTCCAGTCACCGTATGGCTATAACTGCAAGACCCCCAAGATCATAACTGCCCATGCAAGCTCTTCTCAAAATCCTGAACTACAGAAATAATGAGAATTGATCAAATGCTTATTGTTGTTTTAATTGCTATGCTTTAAGATGCTTTGAAAAGAATAGTGCCTGGCAAACTACCTTCATTAGATTACTATTGAGGACAGATCCATGACCTATAAAGAAGGGTGAAATCAATAAACTGCAGCCCCCATTCATAAAGAGACCTACTGTTTAGAAAATGTACTTGATGCAGGATGATAAATACAAAGGTGCTTTATAATCAATGCTCCATAGTTTGGTTAAAGGATATGATGAATTTTACAATATACAGGAATACTTGAAGATATCGAAGGGTTCTTTAGAATGCAGACCCAGCAAAAATGCAAGATATAAAATTGATTTGGTTAAAATTGATAACTCTATTCTGTTCTATAGGATCTCTATGAGTTAAACCAGCTCAAAGACAGTAAGATCTGGTGTTGATTTTTAGTAGATGAAGAAGTTATGTCTATCCTCTACCATAGTCAATGAAGTGTTAAATATCATTAAGGAAAAGTTTGAATTATTCTGAGAATGAAGTTAATGACCCAGAGACACACAACTGTAAACACATATAGTTGGGAAAATGGCACTGGCCAGCTTGACAAGAGGTTTGCCATAAACCTTCAATTTGCAAAAAGTAAAAAAAAAAACTGAAATAGCAACAAAATGCCATAAAGTGAAGCACAATCAAACAGTGGATGTCTGTGAATGTGGAATTTCTCAATGACAAAGCTATTTCCTTGTCCTTTAACACTTGGGCCAAAAAGCACCTCTCCAGATGCCATCTCTGATGCTACCAGGTCACATTATTTTTACCTCTTCAGTGCCTACAGTGAATCTGCTAGGACTCCATTTGTCAGTTTTGCTTGCCTGTTCCTCTTACCAGACATGAAATCTCCTTAAAGACGAATATCCAATACATTATTGTGCCTCTAGATCCTAGTACAATACCTGTCACAAAGTAAGTGCTAAAACATATTTGATGAGTGGATAGATGGATGGATGGATGGATGGATGGATGGATGAATGGATGACTTCTCTGACAGGTAAATAAGGACATGGATATAGCCATGCATCAGGAGACTGTAATTTTCTTTCCGCCTCTGAAAGACTCAGTTTCTGAAAGGCAATGAAAAAGACCCATTTTTCATCTCCAGTCTGAACAAGTGCATTCCAATAAATCATTTCTTATTTTTCACTGTTCCCCTCTTTCCCCCATACTCTTTGAAAAGTATCTGAAGTCCTCACCTTTCACTCCATTTTACAATTTTTCTTACCTTCCTACTTTTTGTGTATAAGTGTTTATTTGTTTTCAATTAAATGATAATACTCATTCTTTCTATTGGCCTACTTGAGGGTTATTTTACTTAATTTAAAGGGGAAACATCCTTGTTTTTTCTATAAATAAAATAACACCATATCATGAGTATCAGGAAAAGATGGGGGAGAAGGGGAAGGAAGGGGGGAACTGATCACAATGATCAACATCCAACCACCATCACTACCATTCCCAAGGGGCTAGACAGCAGGAACATGGGTGAAGGGAGACAGCATATGGTGTAAAATATGAAAATAAAAATAATTTATAAGTTACCAAGGGTTCACAGGGTGGGGGAATGAAGGGGCAAAAAGAGGAGATGATATCAAGGGCTCAAGGAGAAAGAAAATGTTTTAGAAATGATAATGGCAACATATGTACAAATGTGCCTGATATAATTGATATATGGACTGCTATAAGAGCTGAGAGCATACCAATAAAATGATTCACTGAAACTAATTTTAAAATTGTACCATAATTTTATTATAATGAGAAAGAGACAAAATGAGATATGTTCCTAGAAGTCCTTCAAAGCCATTGATAGTTTGTTTTGTTTTGAAATTTCTTTATAAATGGGTAAAATTTTCCTCCATGTCCATTTCTCAAAGGGAAGATTCTATTAGCCACTATCAAACATTTTCTTATCTGAACAGCAGTCTCGGCTTTGCTCAATATCTTTTTTATCCAATTTCATTTGATTGTTGTGGATCCTCTTTTTTATTTTTACCTCAAAGGCTAATTGCTCTTTTTATTGGCACTTGCCACGCAGCTCCGCATTGAATGTCTATTGGGAATTCTCTCATTAATCTTATTTATCTCACAGACTATGTATTTTAGCCTATGTTTAAATTAAAAACATAGCATGGGCTTCTTCATTACCTACCAGCTCTGCCTATCACAGTGATTATTATAATACATTCATTATTTTTGTTAATTGTGATTTTTTTGAAATCAGTGGTCCTAAGAATTTCCCATCACTTCTATGATCTGAAAAGAAACTCTCTTTCCCACGTGTGGTTTATGCTCAATAGGTATAATGTCTTCTTTTAAGTTTTTTTTTTTCATTTTGGGGGTACGGTATTGACATTATACTATGGAGGGAGAAAATACTGCCACTGTTAAAACTTAGGCAGAAACTGGTTTTGCAATTCAGAACCAATTTAATGGTATAGACATTATCCTGATAGGAACCAATAATACCAACAACCTACCTTACCACAGCAACTCCTTTAGTTGAGAGCTTACAATGCAACTCGCCCTTTCCCAGTTTCCATGTTAATAATATGAGCTAACACATTTTGCCATGTAGCTGAGCGATTCTCATTCTTAGCACACATTAGCATGTTGAATCATCACTACAACTCAAGAGCAAAACACTTACGCTCTTCCCATCTTCCCCAGGAGGAATCAAGCTGTAAAATAAACCATTTATAAGTAGTTGAATGGAGATTAAAACCTAGATAGAAAGACTTTAGAGCTTTACTCTTGTTATGGATTAAATTGTGTCCCCTTAAAATATGTGCATCTCCTACATAGGTGGATGTAATGGGCTTGGGAAATAGAGTTGTATTTACTGTGCTAATTAGACCACACCTGAATAGGATCGGTTGTAAATCAGGTCACTTCTAACCCATAAAAAAGGGCTGAATGGACGTCCACAAGGGAGTGATGAGACAGGCACTCCTCCCATTCTCCATAAGTCAAGTGAACCAAGAAAGTCCCAGGACTACCTGCGAGGAAGGGATCAACCAGACCATGATCTTGTTTGGACTTTCAGCCATCAGAATGATGAGAAAACATCTCTTTTCTTTAAAGCCATGAACTTACAATATCTGTTTTAGCAGTACTAGGAAATGAACAAAAAGCTAGTGCTTTTTGAAAATTGTGTATGCTACTCAAGAATTCAATATATATGTACACAATTATATATTATTGTTATTATTATTATTATTATTATTACAGTGATTGAATTACACACAATTGCTGAGCTGGAACTGCAATTTAAGCCTCGGCCTGGTTAATAGCCCAGAGTATGTCTTTACCACCACCAAAAACAAAATAAAGCAAAAACAAAAAACCCACAACCCCAAAACTATTGTTCTAGAATCAGTTTTAACTCGATGTATCCTTATAGGACAGAGCATCTCCAGATACTTTCCGCAGAGTGTCACGTTTCTCTCATCTGGTAGCTTTGAACTGCCAATCTTTGTGTCAGAAGGCAAGTGCCTGACCACTGCTGCACTGGGGCTCCTGACGACAAAGCTCCTTAAAAATCCATCAGATGGACTGGGATACACTGTTCCTCCTGTCAGCATCACAGCTGAACCAAATTTAGGCGAGACATCTTCATAATTCATAGTGCTAAAGGTGAATATTTTTTATTCCCTTAATTGAAATATAGCTGATATAATGCAACTTTTTTCCTCAACCAGAGAAACTGGAGGATATTCTCCTACTTAGACCTGTACAGTTAGGAATTAATGAGTCAAGACTCAGGATTGGTAGTTCATCATAATCAATCAGAACCAGGATAACAAGAACAAGTTGATCATTTAATCGAAGATGACATCACCTCCTGTCTGTCTTGGTTTCCTTATTAATGATCAGTTCCCAACTCCCTAAGTTTAAGAAGTGACTACCAGCATCATTACATTACACTGATATCCAGAAAATCATGCACATGGTAAGATAAACTCCTCTTTCTTTGTAAATATTATTTTAAGTTCCCAGCCCTACTTTAGTTAATGTAGCCCCGGTGGTAGAGTCAGTTACAATGTGGACTGCTAACTGCAAGGACACAGTTCAAAGCCACCAGCTACTTCTTTTGGACAAAGATGAAGCTTTTGCTGTTTCAATAAATGCACCCATTTCTACCAAGTTGATTCTGACTTACAGCAACCATACAATACACGCTGCCTATAGGTTTCTGATACTCTAGTGCTTTACGGAAATAGAAAGCTTTGAGTCTTTCTCCAGAGGAACTGCCATACCGTAGTCCTCACCTGATGACCTTGCATTTAACAGACCAATTGTTACCCACTATGCCACCAGCCTTAGAAACCCTCAGGGTGAGTCCTACCCTGCCACACATGGTCACAACGAGTCAGACTCAGGTCATCGACAGTGAGTGAGCCCTAATTTACTAGTTGATAGCACCATTATTTAACACAATAGTCTAAGGGTCATTTTCCTAGACACCAGCTCAACAGAAAGCCAATCCTTTCTTGCCAAGAATCATTCGTAACACCTAAGTTCATATCCAATACGCTGGCAATATTTTCCCCTGGAGTCATCTGGACTCCCTTAACCTGTCGAAAGCAGCCATTATCTCAAGTCTGTCACATAACAATCAGACCTGTCGACACAGTTCTACAGACTCTGAGCTTCACTCTGCCACAGCTAAGTGATCCCTTTTACCCACTGCTAAAAATATCACATGCCTCCTGACTTTGTTTAATTGTTCTCAAAGAGCAATTGTGTAGACTGTCATTGTCACTTAAAGTTTTTGAAGAGCCAGCTCTCAAGCAGAAACTGAAGTGATGAGGCTCAAAAGATTAGCAGAGAACCCTGAACGGAGTCCTAGGACTGCAGGGAGAGTCATGCACTTCTGCTGGCCTAATCTCTACCTGTGAGGTTCACACTCCAAGCCTGCGCCCCTCAAATCCCACTCCCTCAGAGTATCTTCTTCCAGGACAGACACCAACTTCTACCAGCTCTGTGGTAGAAGCTCCTCGTCCCCAAGGTTTGTTTCTGCTTGGTTCATGTTCTATGGCTTTACTCGGCATAAAATGTGATGCCAAAGAATGCATAATGAGTTTCAAAGAGGCAATCACCAGCACAGAAGTGAATTTAAATTTCACACTAATGCCAGCTAGTGCTTCCTGGGCAAAACTGCAGCCAACCAACCTACATTTTATAGCTGTCTCTTCTTCATTTGCATTTGCTTCTATGCCACTAGCACTTCAATTTGTTTTGAAAAGTATATTGTTCCAAAGTATAGGTTTTAATGTTCTATATAGATATTTGGCTTTCATTAAGTCCGAGGGTTTTCTATGAGGCACATTAATTCTAGTCCCCAAGCCCACCCCCGCTCACACTACTTTCACTGTTTGAATAAGAGAGATGGCACAATTGGATAAAATATAAGTGGCATGGGGCATCTAATAGTTTTCCAATTACAAGAGAAGATGAAATAAGAACTATATTTCAATGTATTTTATTTTGTCGCTGTGGACCATTTGGGCTTCAGGACCACTCATCGATTTGTGAGGCCTTCCGGTTGTCAAAGAGTGAGTCAGAATGATCGATGAGAGGAAATGTGCCAAGAGCACCAAGCCTCACAGTGTGCTAGCACCAGTTTCATGATCATAGCCACTGTGTTTTGACAGTCATCCTAATTTTCAAACGAATTCCTATGGATCATGAAACTGGAAAAATGTGAGCGATGCAAAGAAACTTTTTGTTCTGATGTAGGTATATTGATTTCTCTCTAAGAGGATTAAATCATGAGGTTTTATATAGGAATCCCTTAACATAGGAACTGAGTCTGGAAAATTGTAACATTTCAGTACCAAAGATAAATCATTTGGATCTTAAACAAAAGAAGGAAGTCATAGAGAAAATGACTATTTATTCATTCACCCCAAAATACTTCTTGAACTTCATGAAATGAGGTGTGATAAACTTCAGATGAGTGTTAAAACCCCTTAGAAATGGAATTCTTAGTGGGGGCTCTCAGGGCTGAAGAAGCAAAGCTAATGAAAAATGCTTAAAAAACGCAGTTAGGTGACATCTAGTTTTGTGCTTTAGTAAATGCTTCATATGGGTCGCCAGTCAGTTTTGGAATGAAGACACAGTCCTCAGTTCTCAGAACTGTTCCACTTGGCAGCGGCCTTCCCCATCGCCTCAAACCTGATCTCACTAGAAGACTGGCTCTGCTTTAAGCACAGCTGCATCTGTGCTGGCTAGTAGGACTGGGCACCAATTTGCAGAGAGCAGGCATGAATGTGGGTCACTGAAAGTTAGCATGGGACCTTGTTCCCTGCCAAAAAAATCCCAGCAACATGGGAACAGGTGGAAAGGGAGTAGATGCCTGTCATAAGCCAAGACCATACGTCTTTATAAGAAAAGTCTGGAAAGCACATTTTACTGTGTCCTACCATATGGCTATTCAACTGGCACACTCTAGAATTCATGGTGCTGTATTTGCTTGCTATCAATCAATTATCTAAGATAAGTTTATTTTCAACTGTAAGCATACAGAGTTCTAATGTCCATCAAAAATAACCATCACTTTGTCACTAGCTACAAGAGATAGAAAATGCTCTTTATCAATTTTCCAGGAAGGAGTCCATGAGAGAAATATGAGGCTTTCTGCTTCCTCAATGATTGATAGTATCACATTGGAAATGCAAAAGGAACAGTTATATTCTGCCCGAAGAGTGTGATTGTTGCTGTGGGTTGCCAGGTTGCCCAAGGTCACACTGAGTTGAAACAGACTTCGCTGAAGTGAGCTCAGTGTGTATATCTCACTTTGAGAATACATTCACAGATTCAACAAACAACGAAAAAGTTAAAAAACAGGAATGTTGTGTTTAAAACAAGCCACAAAATCTTCTCTACCTGAGGCCTGTCATGATAAATATTGAACATTTGACTTCAGCTCAATGGATCTGAGTTAGAGAGCCAGTGCTTTAGGTAAAAGAGAACAAAGGGAAGATAATTACTACAAGGGGAAACTCTGAAATAAAATATAATCGTTTGTGTGGATTCTAGAAGAAAAAAGGGTAAAGCCTTTCAAATTTATGTGTAGATCTATGGATCTTTTGTGAAACTGCCCAATGATCTCTAATGATCCTCTTTAATATAAATGGATCTAGTGATGCTGTCATATTGTAAAACTTTGGAAATTAAAATGGCAAATGCTAGTAAATTAACACAGTTCTTGATATTAATATCACCTTCTTTGTTTTTTTTGTTATATTTTTCTTAATGAAAAATATAAGCTATGTAATTTAATACAGCACTAGTTTTAAATACATAATTTGCAAAGTATTAGTGCTTTGAAAGAAGGGAATTACTGTGAATTGCAAAAGCTAATGATTCATCTGGACTGTGAATATTAAATTGGGTACATAGGAGGTTTTCCTATTGGATATTTTCAGTCCATTTAGTTAAAGACATAATTGAATTTCCCTCCAAAATAATCAAGCTCACAATCAAAATTCCTCCTCACAGGGATTTTACATAATTCAAAATTTCTCTCTGCACTCAATAGAAAGTGCTGTGGTAAGCATATTCATTCCTCAATTCAACACATAGTTTTCAGGCAATTATTATGTACATGGAACTTGGTACTACTGAGATTACAAAGATGTAATAGTAATGGGATCTGTCCTTAAGGAACAGTTGTGGTGAGATAAGAGATGCACACAAATAACCAGAATACAAGAAAAGAACATTTGTTCAGTGATCCAAAAATGGTTTCTGGTTAAAGACCATCAATGTATAGAGGAGGGGAGATTACTTTCACTTGAGTTCAGGAGAGCTGGGACAGTTTACAAAAGAGATGACATTTAAACTAATCTTTGGCAAATAATGAGAATTTAAGCCCATGCAGTTCAGAGAAGAGAAACCTCAGTGGAAGAACAAAATGCCCAAGCTAAGGAAACAGGGAACTATCTAAACACTGGCAATATAATGGGGAACTGAGCAGCCAAAAACCCTTGTTCTCAGGGAGTTAGTATTCTGGGCAGGAGACAAAAAAAAAACACAAATAGGCAAATTATATGGTAATTCAGAAGAGAAGGTGATGGTTGGTGTGGATTAAAATAAAAGCTCAGTATGGGGTGAGGGGAATGCGATTCTCATCTTTAGTCTGATCATCAGAGTAGGGCACAGCGGAAAGAAGATATTTAAACAAGAATTTGGAGGCAATGAGAAAGAGCTCCCGAAGAGCACATTGGAAAGAGCTGAGCAGAAGGAGAGCGTTGGTTGATGAAGCTGTTGGCAGATTGAGGATAGATTGGAAAAGGCCTCAGATGCCAAGCTAGGGAGTTTGGAATCCGTTCTATGGACACTGGGGAGATGTTCATGGCTTCTGAAAAGAGATTTAGAAGGGGGGAAAGGAAAGAAAAAAAAGATTTGAGCTGTATTTTCTATAGATGACTCTGACAGAATGTGTAAATGGAATGGGCAGAAGATCAAGGCTGGGAGATATTCGGTGGATAAAGGACTACTTTAATAGTTCAGAAAATTTCAGTTTCTGTAAACTCTTTTCTTTTTCCATCAACTTAACAAATATGCTTTGAAGAACTTCCAGGCAATAACCACTGCTCAACTCTCCCCAAATACTTCAATGAACAAAAATAGACAAATATCCCTGCCCTTCTGGAACCTTCCTTTGCTATTTCAGTGGAGGAGCCAGACAATAAAAATGCACAAATAAAGTATGAGAGGAAGTGATGTGTCATAAGAGAAGGGGGTGGCTAGGTGCTAGATGTGGGAGGCAATGCTGGAGGACAGGTTGTCGTGTTAAAGTTTGACCTTTACCAAAGGCACTATTCGCAGTGACAACAAAGCACTATAAAAGTGTCCAAGCTGACACAGAGGAGAATGAACACAACAACTTATTTAAGCACACATCACTATACTCTACCAGTCAGAGAAAAGCAATGGCATTGTACAATTTCAGATCAAATCTAGGTTAATAATGAGGTATGTTCCTTAGAAGTTATTTTAGGACAGATTTCAGAAATAATTCATGTACAAAATGTATCTCTCCAGACAACCTAGAAAAATCTATCCCATAGGAGAAGTGCCTGGACTTCAACTGACAGATAAAATAAATGTGCACCTCAAACTCTAGATCCCCATACGAAATAAGATGATTGCTTGTTCCTTGACATGACAGTCAAGTACAAAGCTTGATTAAAAAAAAATCAATGATTTCATTGGGCTTCCGTTTCAGGAGATCAACAGATGCTCAGCAACACTTTTTGTTTCAAAAGTTCCAATCTTCCCAATAGCAGGGTCCAGTGTTTTGTTTCTATATCAGATAAATATATTTATTATAATAATCTCCACACATGAGTCTTATTACTTCTAAAATGAAACACAGGCAAACTTCCTTGCAATTGTACTGTTTGGAAAGTCTTTCTATTATTACACAGGAAACGGTTTGCAAAAGTCACTGGATGACATAAGAGGCCTTTCAATACCTCAATTGAGAGTACTTTACTCACTAAGTAAATATACCTCAATGCTTACAAGGCAATATATAGCAGACATTGCCAAAAGAATTTAATACACACACACTACATGATACAAGTGAGAAAGAATACACTGGTTTTTGAGTATTGATGAAGTGATTCATAACTGAATAATCTCTTTTTTTATCCTATAAAAAAACATGCAGATCAAAACACTGGCCATTTCAACAGTCTTAGAAACAGTGGGCAAACCTGTTGTCGCGGAGTCTGTACCCACTCATATGGACCCCGTAACACAGAGTAGGACTGTCCCATCAAGGTGTCAGTCCACACCGGCACATGCTGAAAGCAGACAGCCCCTTCTTTCTCCTGTAGCTCCTGCTGCTGGTTTCCAAGTGCCTACTCTCTTGATTAGCAGCCCAGTGCTTGAACCATGTGCCACCAGGAGGAAATCCTTTTGTGGGTATCTCACAAGGGGGATTCAAAAAGGTGTCGGTAAATAGAATTCAAAGATAAAGGAATTGTTATATGAACTTTTGGAAAACTCTTCGTAGCCCTGGTTGCAAAATGAGTTACACATTGGGATGGTTGCTAAACCTGAGGTTAGCAGTTCAAAATCATCAGCTGTTCTATTGGAAAGAGATGAAACACGGTTGGAATCAGCTCAATAGCAGTGAGTTTGGATGTGGTTTTCAAGCACCAAGAACCTGTCATATTAGCTCAGAGAGGGATGTTCTAGTCAATCTGTGATTGGACAAATCATATACATATATATTAGATTATTTTATTGAGTGATCATACAACTCTTATCACAATCCATACATCCATCCATTGTATGTCAAGCACATTCATACATATATTGCCCTCATCAGTCTCAAAATATTTGCTTTCTATGTAAGCCCTTGGTACCAGCTCCTCATTTCCCCCCTACCTCCCCACTCCCCTCTTCCTCATGAACCTGATAATCTATAAATTATTATCATTTTATCATATCTCATACTGTCCAATGTCACTCTTCATCCACTTCCCTGTTGTCCATACCCAAAAGAGAAGGTTATATGTAAATGCTTATAATTGATTCCCCCTTTCTACCCCACCTTCTCTTCACCTTCCCTGTATCACCACCCTCACCATTGATCCTGAGGAGTTCATCTGTTCTGGATTCCCTATGTTTCTGGCTCCTATCTGTACCAGTGTACATCCTCTGGTCTAGCCGGATTTGTAAGGGAGAATTGAGATCATGATAGTGGGGGACCGGGGAGGGGGAAGCATTGAAGAGCTAGCGAAAGTTGTATGTTTCATCATTCCACACTACACCCTGATTGCCTTGTCTCCTCCCACAACCCTTCTGTAAGGTATGTCCCATTATCTACAGAGGGACTTTGGGTTCCTAATTTGTACTCCCACTCATTTATAATGATATTTTTATTTTGGAAATTTTAAAGAATGGTCTTCCTTTGTCTTGATTCACTGTGGTCATAGAATAGTTCTTTCTGGGCTGAGCCATGGTGGCACAGTGGTTGTGTGTGGACTGCAGCCCACTGGGATGGAGGTTCAATTCCAGCAGCGGCTCCACAGGAGCAAAGGCTGGAACTCCTACTCTCCCCACCACCAGAGGGCAGTGATGCTCCCCCCCCCCAAATAGTTCTTTCTGATACTAGTATTCTGTCATATTGACCATATGCTCTACAATATATGATGGCAGACTCTGGGGGTATTCATCAATTGCTAGCTAAATCAAGTCCTAACTGTTAATGACAAGCCAGCTCACAGAGCTCACTGTGGTCTTCTCTTCTTCGCAACTGTAAAGGAAAGTATGAAAGCAAGACTCAGAGTCTAAATATACATTCTGACTGGTTTCTGCATGACCTATGCCAGAGCAAGCCTGCTGAAGGTGAAGAAGGCCAAACAGAAATTTTAGCTGCTGCCCATAAATGAGGGTTTACTTCTGAGAAACAATTAAATGCTGGCCACCAAGGCTTCTATGTCTAATGAAAATGTTCTTCAAGAATGAAGATGCAACTGAGACATTTCATGGGAAACAAAACCCAGTCACTCAACATTTGTTGTGTATGGATCCACACCCTATGGGAATTCCCCAGTCCCCCCAAAAGTTACATGTTAGAAACTTGGTTGTTTAAGAAGAAATAAAAGAATACACAAAATGTAAATACATGGATAAATTACAAGAATTAAAGAAAACTAAGCAGTAGTAATAATCCCTGAGAGGGTGAGATATATAAACAATTTATATCACAAATGTTCATTATTAAGTACATGGACTTGCTGATTCATTTCCATATTTAGCAAACAAACTTTGAATAGTGTAGCATATGCACTCTTCTGAATCCTAAGAGGACCTAAAGCAGCTTTGAGTTTAGCCTTATTTGTTTTAAGGACATTGTTTGTTAGATATTCAAATTAGAGATTCTTGACACAAACAATGAACAAACTTGAGCAATCAATATAAAAAGCAGCTCTTTTGTAAAATCAGCAAATTAGATTTAATGTTTAATCTAATTGTAAATCTAGTTGTAATCTAGTTGTAAATGACTCATGAAAATGCACCAAAACAGCTTTTAAACTAGCCACTTCTTTAAACCATGTCAGATTGCTTCATATGTATATATGTGAAGATTACACATGTTATGCATACATTATTTTTTATTTTGTAAGGTATTATACAAACCAGAAAATGAAGGCAAATATGGTATTTTAGGTTAGCTTGCTCTAAATGAGGCAGTTCATTTATGCTTAAAGTACTAAGTTATTTGCTTTAATGCCCCTCATTGATCCAACATGCCCTTTTTCACCTTGATTGATAGTTCCTATTATGAATAATATAAGGCTTAGAATTTGCTTTTCATGCACTGAAATTCAACCTTTGCAGGCCACAGTAATATCATTTATACTATGTTCAACATCTTTTTACTTAAGTTAGCAGAGCATTTGAAGACTAATAGTTTGCACTATACTTTTCTAAAATGGTAAGAATCTATTAGAGTAAGGGTAACGCTATATTACTTTGAATCGAGAAAACTTTCTTAACTATATATGGCAAAGCATACTGAATAAGGGTTTAGGAACCCTGAATCCTTATTCTGACCTCAGTGGTGGCTATCTGGGACAGTTTAGGTAAGTTTAATCTCATTTATTTTTGTTTTTTGTTTGTTTGTTTGTTTGTTTGTTTGTTTTTGGGGGAGCATTACTCTCATCTATTTTTGTAAAAGCATACTAAAACTCAAAACTCAGTGCCACCTAGTTGATCTCCATTCAGAGAGACCCTACAGGTCAGGTAGAACTCTCTGTGAGTTTCCAAGACAGTAACTCTTTATGGAAGTAGAAAGCCCCATCTTTCTCCTGAGGAGCAGCTGGTGGTTTTGAACTGCTGACCTTGTGGTTAGTAGCCTGATGCATAACCACTGTCACTAGGGAGCCACAAGACATCCTAAATTGTTTTGAATGTCATTCCTATAACAGTATGGTTACATTTATGCTGTATTTGCAATAAGGAAATGAAGGTCGGTAGATATATGTATGGTTCAACTTGTAGGCATGCGTGAAAGAGGCTATGGTCTATGTATTTCATGTGAGATCACTGAAGCACCCAGAATATGAATAACAAAAGTCAAAATTGAGAACTAAGTATCTCTAAAAGAAAAAGCATGGGTACCTACACAGCCGATCAAAAGTGGCAAAAGCCTTTTCAACAGAAAGTACGAGGACATTCCTCATGTGACATGAAAATTAATTTTAGGCAGCCTTTGTGTATTTGGTGGGATCTTTAAGATTTATTTTTGCCATTGATGTTAACTGGCACATACCAAAAGTCTATAGTTTGATGTAAAATTTTTATATGTAGCTTCCCAAGTGTGGAAATGCATTCAGCCAATAAATATATACCACTCATCCAAAAACATATATATATTCCTCCACTGAGCAATTCCTATCTCAACAAGGAGTCTGGATTTAGCAAAAAAAATAAAAATAAAAAAAAATCTAGGAATTGGATATTGTTTAAATTGTGTTGATTCTAAGTATAGTCCAAATCTTGCCTTGTAGACATTGTAGAATCAGACTTGATTTAGTCCACAGCCACAATTCTATATGGATGAGAAATCAAGATTTAAGCTGTCTGTGGTAAATTCTTAGCTTCAAAATCCACTTGGTTGGTTTGCAAAGAGATAGGTCACAGTCATTAAAAATGATAGGTAACATTTTGCGGGATAATCATATTTCCCTCTAGTGTTATTACCCCAAACATTTTGTTTGTTGATGTCACAATCTTAAGAGTGACAGGAACAAGGGTGGTCCAAGTAGGATTGGTCCAGCATTCTGAAGGCGGATGGATCTAGCCCCAGCAGCTCAGTTTCAGGGACAGCAGAAATCACATTTCTCCAAAGACCTGCCAGATAGATGAGCTTTCTGATCGAGGGAGGGTGTGAGAAGTAGAGCCCGAGTATCCTGAATGACAAGACTGACAGGAGATAGGAGATCAGACCACCAGCCCATCAAATGAGATCCAAGTCTGGGATCCATTCACATCAGAATAAATCACCCCCCTCTAAACATTAGCTCAAACATCAGTGATAGGTATTTGCAATCACACACTAGAATGAATTATTCTGCTATTAGCTAACATAACAGTTTTTGGTTCCTTCCCTTCCTGCCTTTCCCCCTCCCAGTTGGCGCCTGAGAGGAAATGGATGGTAATACATGCACGTGGCCACCAGGGTTGTACCAAATGAGCTTATTTTTAACATAAGATACTTTTAATGCACAGCATGGCACCTAAGGGCAGATACTTCCAAACACATAGTGTTAGGGTTCCACTACAACCCCAATTTCCACCATCCTTTGATCCTGCCAAGAAGGTGCAGAGCTGAACCCACCGGAGAGTCATCGTATCCCATCCCAGGCCTGTCACTTCATTCTCTAACCAGAGAGTAGCTTCTCATTTATCACGGTCATCACCTTTGGCAACGCTTGCTCCTCTTATGTTCACAGACTTGCTTGGTTAAAAACACCCCGTGACTAAATCAAAATCGCCGCCGTCTCCATGCCATGCCCAGACTGCTGTATTAGCTGGAGAAAGATGACCTTTTAGTCTAAATTTTCTACTATTTAATGCTCCTTGTCATGCATTTCATATTCTCTAGACCACACCCTTTGGGAGTTGGAATTTTTTAATTTGTTTATATTAGGATTTTTTGTTTTCCTTCAAATCTATAATTCATTTGTTATCTATACCTTACCTTCCCCTTCACTGAGAAAATTGTTACTATCTGAAAAGAACATTTCCAAGATCCCACCCCCAGAACTCCCCACCTAACTCCCTCTTTGCCTATATGTACTATACCTTCTTTATAACAAAGGTGGATCATAAAGGTGGGTGCTTCCATTGAAGGTCTGCCATTCCATCTGTGCTTTAGACCCTGTCCCTTATCTTTTTTTGGGGGGGGGGGCATCACTGCCCTCTGGTGGGAATGGGAGGCCCATCCTTGCTCCTGGAGAGCTAATGCTGGATTTGAACCAAGCCCATGGGCTGCAGTTCCATACTCAACCACTACGCCACAGGGGCTTAGCCCACCCCGTCTTATCTAATACCCCATAAAGACACTGAAATTTCGCTTTCCTGCATCGTCAACTTTCCCCTCTCTTATTAGAACATTCTTGGTAGTTTCTAAGCATGATAAATTTGCTGTTATCGTCATTTAGCTAAAAAAAAAAAATCTCTGATCTTTCTCCTCTAATTCCTGGCCTCATTCTTTTCCTTTATCACAGTAAAAACAAGCAAGCATACTTGAAAGAGCTGTTTACACTCTCTCCATTCCTCTGGTTATCTTCTCCTGAACTCTCCGTGTCACTAACGCCAGTGGACGTTTCTGAGCCTCATCTGTCAGGATGCATCAGCAGCATCTAACACATTCTCTCTTTGAAACGGTCACTGGGCTGAGAAAACACCTCTCTTGTTCTAACAGGGACTTCTGGGTCTTTTGTGGATTTCTCCTTACCTCCCCAACGATTATGTGTACCATAAAGTCCAATCTATATTACTCTCTTCCCCCCCTAATGTTCAATCCTTAGATGATTTAATTCAAGTCATGAATTGAAACATCACATATAAGCAGTTGATCTCCAAATTTGAGATTCTCCACAGATCTCACCCCTGAATTGCACAACTATATACTTAACTTAGTACTTGGCTGATCATCTTGGATTTAGTAAGTTTCTCAATCTTTGTACTTTTCTATGCAACCTTTATAAACCCCTCATTCCCATGCTCACTTTTTCAAGTCTTGAATCAAAGTAATCTTCTTAATATGTTCTCCTCTGTCGAGCCCTCCAAAAGTTCTTTGACCTCTTCCCCTGGTGAGAGACATTTACTGACAACTGGAAAGTAAGTGGTTCAAACCTGCTAGACATTCTGTAGGTGGCAGTCTGTTCATGAAGCTGTACAGTCTCAGATACGCTGTGGAACAGTTCCACTCTCTCCTGTAGAGTAAATGGCAGTGGCTTTGGTGTTCCAATATCCTTATCTGTGTTGCTGTCATTTATTTCTTCTGAGAAATTGTTTCTATCGAATGCATTGTCTGTTTTATTCAGTTATCCTTGCCTTGATAGTTTCTCTCCCCAGAATGTGAGCCAAACAAAGGACTAGATTTTTTTCTGCTTTATTAACTGCTGCACCATAAGCACATGGGATAGTGCCTACCAGAGAGGCGCTTTCCATAAATATTTGTGGTGCAAGCAAATGGGATGTGTTGGAAATGCAAAGCTTAGTTTAAAAAATGTTTTTAAATGTTCAAGATTGAGTTCATTTAATTATTCTGTTTTTCTTGACTTTCTATTGGTAAAGTCCGTGTGTAATGAGAAAAATGTATACCCAAGATCTTTTCATTTTCATAAGTTATATATATAATATCATATGTGTGTATATATATATATGATTGCATGACTTTCTGGGTGAAAATGAATAAACAGCTTCATGTCCACATATGTAGCTTGATATAAGAAGCCTAGCCATCACAAAAGACTTGCTCTTGTCATTCTCTATGCTATCTACAGATGTGCAGTTTTCTTTCACACACCTTGGAAAATAGTCAAATCTATTAAAAGTGGGCTTTCCTTTTTCTACATGTCAAGAATAATATACATTATTCAACATATTACTCTGCTTTCTCCACTCTCTTAAGTCTTCAGTTTTTCTCCTTATGTTCACATAAGAAGGGGAGTTAACCTGCGACTTTCAGATCACTTGTTGAGATATCGGTCTCCCACACTTGATTATGGACTTCTCATAGTCACAGATAACTCTGTGTCTTTGACAATTAACCAAAGAAGTTGTTGAATATTTATTAAGGCACTTCTCAGTTCATGAAAAGCAAGAACAGTGTTACCTATAGAAATACATTCTTGCTGAGCCCTGATGGCATAGTGGTTGTGTGCAGGACTGCAGCCCACAGGGTGATTGGTTCAAATCCAGCAGCTGCTCTCTTGGGAAATTCATTGTCAGAAGTTTCTCAATGGCTTTGCTTCCAGAAAACAAGGTGATGCAGTCCTACACATTAATCAATTATAAATCTAGCAGTCAGAAATTATAGTAAAAATAATAAAATTGAAATGTTTAAATAATTTTCTAGAACTTTACTTTGAAAAACTGGCTTATTTTATCTGTATAAAATGTGAAGATGAATAGATTGCTGTATTTTAGCATAAACTTCATTTAAAAAAATGAGTAAAAAGTAATGAAATAAGTATTAGGTGAGATTTTTTTTCTCCCAGACGAAAATAAGTATAATACTTTATTATTAGACCTGCAAAATTAGTGTAACCAAATGAAGAATTTTTAAAAAGCTAATTAGATGTTCTTATTACTCTGTCAGGTCGGTAATGTTCAAATGACAAATTAGCATTGCAATGCTCATTTCAATATGAGAGTTTGAATACCGCATGATAAACTCATGTGTACAAAAAAAAATGTTACTAGTATATAATTGTGACCAATAATTGTTCATTTAATGGGACACTTATTTTTTTGTAGTGCTGTGATTAAATAATAATGATTGATGTGGTTGAATATCTAAAGCTGTAAGTTTATATGTACATTATGTAAATCTTCTATAAAATATTTTCTTCAATTATTCTTATAATGTTCTTTTCTTTCAAATTATGCCTTTTCTTAAAGGCATAAACTCTTAACAGAGTTTACATTGTACATTTTTTTCTGGGAGCATTCGTTTCAAAAAAGCCTTATTTTTTCACAATATTTAAGACTGTATATTGAGCCAAACATAAGAGCTTCTAATATTAAAGATGTCACCCAACTGAAGAATCGTCACATTCTTAGAGCTACAGGGCTGTGACTGGGTTGAATTTTTCTGTTCCCGTGACAATTTTCCTTCTCTATCATGGTTAAGGTGGTGTCCACCTTCCCAAGTAAATTCTGATACTAATTTTTCTTGACAATTTTATTAGGAATCAGCGAAGGGAGGTGGTATGAGGAATATGAGTTTCCTCTTGTGCTTTGTATCTGTGGGAGCGGAGTATGGCAACGTGTCCGTGTATGTGAGAAAGCAGAACCTGGTGCTCATTAGTCTGTCTCTTAGAATTCACACAGCTAGAAGTCAGACCTATTGGAATTCTATGTGCCCCCTCCCAAGAATACTGAGATAAAAATGAGCAAAAACTTAGAAGAAGATACTGGAAGAGACAGGCACAGCATTCTGCTTTTCCCAGCAAATCAGGAGAAACTGGAGATGAGGTAAGTTTTTGCCTACGATGAGGCAACAACTTTATGTTCCCATAAAGATTTCAAATCTCAGAAACACAAAAGGACCATTCTACTTTTCCCATTGAGTCACCTGGTGGAATGGGATTCACCGGATGACAGTGAGATTGGTTTTGGGGCTGTGTGCCAAGGATGGCACCCTGGGGCTTCTGTCAAGTAAGCATCGGACTGCTCAACTGTGAGATGGAAGATTCAAACCAACCAGCCTCTCCAAGAGTCAAAGGTGAGGCTATCTTCAACAATGATTTACAGCCTAAGAAATGCCATTAGTAGTGTCCTAGGTAGTGTCATTAAAGGTTGAATCTACTTCATAGCAGTTGGCTTGAATTTGGTTTTTGTATTCCAGGTCAGAGTCCTGGTGATGAAATGGATTAAGTGATGGGGGATAACCACAAGGGTAGTGGTCGTCCAAACACCAGCCACACACAGGGCAAAAATCGGTTCCTGCAACCATATGGAGCAGCTCTCATCGGTCCCAGTGAGCTACTCTGAGTCAGAACCGATTGGATACGGATGTTTTTCTGTCATGTATGTATGTGGGTGCCTGTGTGCTTTCATGTGCCTTGTATGCCTTAAGAAACAATTTCTTATTTTTGGCTTTAATGTCAAAAAAATCTCACCAAGAAATATTATTATCTTCATATCCTATACTAGGAACATGAGACAGAGAGCCTGAAAAAAAATACCAAATTTTATACAGCTACTATGTGTCAGATGTCTGACTCAAGTCTTGTTTTACCTTCTGTTGCACTTCACTGCTTATCTGAGTCTATAATGGGAGTTGTTCTGTGAAGAAAGAGGATGTTTGCATCACATAAGGTTCATTTCTTTCTCTTTTCCAGGACATACAAAGCAAGGAGCAACTTGAAAGAACAATTGCCTCTACTCCATAGATTGAGAAAAAAGAATAAGCTTCGATAGTAGTAATTTGTCCCCAAGTTACTTGCCAAATGCAAGGATACAAAATGTATAATAACTTTATGAAAGAGTTTCCAAAATAGTTCTTCTTAAGCATTAAGCCAGAATTAAAATGTTTGGAATACTTTAAAAAATAATCAAATTCTCATTCCTGGGCCAGAAGTAGGATTTGAGATTCTGGCCTCTAAAAATTTTCCAGGTGATATTGCTGCTGCTCAACTGTGAATCATACGCAGTGCAGTAATATTCTACACAGAACTCATCCTGTTTTGGTGTCCTCCTTACAAAGATAGAGAATAAATGAAGGGGTACCAATGGAGTGAGGACCACATCATCTGGAACAAAGAGAATAAATAGCATGATGCATGAACTCTATTCAGAGCTTATAAAAATGTATTAAATAAGGTATTCCAGGGCTGAGCCCCGTTGCCGTAAGTGGTTGAGTACAGAACTGCAGCCCACAGGCTTGGCGGTTCAAATCCAGCGGTGGCTGGGTAGTGCCCACGACCACCAGAGGCAGTGATGTCCACAAAAAAAAAAAAAAAAAAAAAGGTATTCCAACTTCCTTTCATTCTTATCTTTAATGGTCACACTTGACTATTAGTTTCACAATTTCAGTCTTAGTAAAAGCTGAGTCTGTAAGGAATTATACTAATCAAAAATCAAATGAAGAAAAAATGAATAAAGAAAATCTGGTGTATATATACCCAATAAAACACTGTGCATCACTTAAAAGCAATGATGAAACCTCAAAATACTTTGTGGCATAGATCATCCTGTAAAACATTACACTGAATAAAATCAGTCACAGTGAGGCAAATGTTGTATGTGACCACTGCTATAAAGAACAAAACCAAGACAAAGGTTTTCAGGCCAAAGTAAACATATTCTGAAGGTAACAGAGGGTTGAAGGCAAGGGAGGGAAAATGAAGAAATAGGATTAACAAGTATTAATTTTGGTGAAGAGGAGGATAGTAATTCACAATACATAGAAGAGAAATCAAAAGAAAGGAATGGGTGGATTGATAAGAAGTTTAAATTGTTGAACACAAAATGGATGATCTGAAATTTAAACTTGCATCTAATTCACACACAAACACATAAAATTAATGGGTAAAAAGAGACAGAGGAAAGGTATAGGAAGCAAAGTTATGGAGGTATATACTTGCAAATACATTAATTCATAAAAATAGAGTTATTGGCCTATGTACATGTATTTATATGGCAATAAATTGAGGTAGTGAATGGACTGTGAGCCTTTGCTCAAGCCCTGACTCAATACAAGAACAGTTTGTTTGAACAACTTGGAATTCTGTGATGTTCAGCCTCCTGGCACAATCTATGAAGACAAAATGGGTGCATCAGTAAGTGTGGTGAAGAAAGTTGGTGGTGCCTGCCTATCAAAAGATATAGTGTCTGGGGTCTTAAAGGCTTGAAATTAGAGCAGAAGCCATCTAGCAGAGATGCCAGAAGTTCACATGGAAGAAGCACACCAACCTGTGTGATTGTGAGGTATTTATGGAATCAGGTAAGAGGCATCAGAAGACTCAAAACAAACAAACGAATGAACAAACAAAAATAAATATTGCTGAAAACAAGGGGGAACTAGGACAGAAACCCAAAACCTATCTGAAGAAAATGGGGCATCCCCTCACAGACGGGACACATGGAAAGGATGATTCAAGCAGACCACAGTTTAGTACCAAGGAAATACACAAGGTTCCTCTGGTTCTTTGAGGATTTCCCACCCCTCACTATCATGACTCCTGTATTGCCTATCAACGAGGGTTAGACCAGTGCATATACACAAGTAAAGATAAGAGATAAGAGCTCACTCTACCTGGAATCCAGGAACAGAAACAGGAGTAGCAATACCAAGAGGGCAGGGGGAAGACAGTGAGAGGAGGGGAGGAAGGGGGAACCGATGGACACCTAACCACAAACACCCCCAATGGAACAAACAACAGAAACCATGGGGGAAAGGAGACAGTGATCAGTGTAAGATATGAAAATGACAAGAATTTATAATTTATCAAGGGGCCATTAAGGTGGGAGGTAGGGGTAGGGAAAAGAGTGGATACCAAGGGCTGAAATAGAAAATAAATATTTAGAAAAGAATGCTGACAATATATGTACAGATATTTTTGATACAATTGATGCATGGGTTGCTATAAGAGCTGTGAGAATCCCTAATAAAATGATCTGTGATTAAAATAAATTAATGAGTTTTTACACTCTAATACCAAACTCATTTTAGATTCCTTCTGCCATAATGTGGGTAAGGAGATGATTTGATTCTTTAAATCACAGCTAAAATGTATGTTCATTCTATTAGCACATAGTTTTTCTAGAAAATGCACCTCCTCGGTGATGCAAATGGCTAAACCACTAGCTGAAGTTTTTCTACTAGAGCTCACCAAGAGGTGCTGCGGGAGACAGACTTGATGATCTCCTTCTAAAAGATTCTATATATCTTGAAAACTCTTGGAGTAATTCTACGAAGTCCTGATGAGTCAGGATGTATTTGATGGCAACAATGACACTTATTGACAGATTTTACTCTAGTTAGACAAACACAATAGGAAATAAAATGACTAACAGAATGTTCATGTGTGTGTGTAACTGTAAGAACAACCCACTTTTCTTAGGACCAGAGAAAAAGTTTCTCAGAAGATGAGTCTTTATAAATAGTGTACACTTTAGAGAACATTCCAGACAGGGGGAAAAAGTATGTGTGTGAGGGGGAACGGGGTTGGAGTAATGTAATTATTTATAAGCATAAAATGGCCTAGAATGGAGGGGTACACAGTATGGCTTAGTTACAATGCTGAGGTGAATATGAGCGCAATCTTGGGTTGATTTTCATTTAAGGTAATCAAGACATATAACATTTTGTCTTCTGGAGTGGGTGAAGAATAGGAAATGAACAATTGATAACTTCATCAAAAGCCTGCCGATCTCCAGTTATAGTTAAATATGCTCTCACAGGTTTGGGTGATATGAACTATCAATAGCTATAGGAAATTACTATCAGTTTTTTTGGGTTCTGAATTAGATAAGTGGAGCAATGGCTTTTGAAGCTTGAATTCCCAAATTATAAAAGAAAGATTTATGATTCCCAAAGTAGCATGGAATATTAGGAAATAAAAGTTACTCTTTGCAAGGCCACATGAAGGTTTGAGTGTAAAATGGGAATGAGTTATTGTAATGTAGGGATTTGCACAAAGTTCAAGTTCATATATCACTAGCCAATCCCAGTCTCTTCATTTTTTTCTGAATTGAAATAAAAAGGTGACATTCCTCTTTTCTTTTCTTTCTCTCTTTTTTAAAAGTTTCTTTAACTTAGCACATATTGAAAAGTGTGTGTAGAAAGGGCAGCCTTTGATACCTCAAAGGGATGCTTGATTCTCTGCGTCTTCCTTTTGTAGTAGGGAGGATAAACAAAAAGTTAATGGCTATGAAGCTGTTCAAAGCATCATTACAGTATTATGGGCATCTGAGAAGGATTCCATTCTCCATACATGTAGAGGCTAAAGTAACCAAGAAGATGATAATATCTAATAATAAAAGTCTGCAAAAAGCAACAATTTCCAAAAGTTTTAACAAATAACTTTCATCTAACCTAAAGCCCAATCATCAAAATTAAATCTATTTTAGATCTATAATTTCTTCACTGTGCTAGGTAAAGTTACCTGTCCTGTTTACAAACTCTTTAAATTTTGATTGCCCTCCTGTTTGATATTTCCTTTCCTGGACTTGCACTGGAAACCCTAAACAAAACATTAAGATGAACAGGAAGAAGATTCAATGCTGACAAAAACACACTTTGAGAAGATCCTTAACCAACGGTGTTGTTTAAAAGGACAATGGTCAGATTAGATGAAGAATGCTTTTTCCTCCTCACACCCTGATGTGAAATTAAGGTTTCTAAAAGGTTTTGGGCTGACTGCAATGAAATGAAAACTGTACAATATATCATGAAGATGATGATATGTTTATAGAACATGAGTCACAAGAGAGCTATCTGAGTACTCTCAATCAACCTCAATTAAAGTCATCAATATTGCTAAAAGAATCTTTAAAAGCACCTCTGACAGAAAACTTCTTAGAGATTAGTTTTAAGTGCTGAGAAAGACAAGAGTATTTCAAGGTACAATGGAAAATAAATACCAGGGTCCAGGAAAGTAATTGTTAACTGTCCTAACTCAGCATCTCAAGGATATGAATTCAATGGATGAAACACTGAAATTCTTGAATAATAAGTTGTTTGTCATTTGATTTAGAAAAATGAACATGATCAGTCTCATACAGAAAGTCTTTGATACACCTTGTACTGAATGCCCTTGAACAGTTTCATTGAAGTTTTCCTCCTCTTCGACCTCCATCAGACCTCCCCCTGCAGTACTCAGCTGTGGGAAGCCCCACCTCTTCTCCAAACCTTTCCTCTTAGACTCTACTTTTATTGAAATCTGCACAAATATTGCTCTTGAGCAGCCTCTGAGAGCAGGCGACAATTATTTCTTGTGAGTGTTAGTCACACAACTGAAAAGTAAGCTCCTACAGTAAAGCTTAAGACTATTTGCTACTTGATAGTCCTTCATATTAATAAGCAGAGTGCTAATGGGGACACAGCAGCTTTGTTTTACATATAACAATTCACAGGAGTGTTCATACCTTGGGTGAGCTTTTGGAGCTCACAAGCTAATTACCAGCTTGGTTAGTAAGGGGTAGTCATGGCCAAGGAAGACTAAGAAGGGCTGGGAGGGGGAGATCTGAGCACAGAGGGGATAGCAGGAGATGGAAAGTTGAGAAAAAGAGGGGTGTGTGGGTAAGGAGAATTACAGAGAGAGAAAGACATCCTTCACAATGTGCCGATAATTGTCACTGCACAATCATCCACACTGTGATGGGGTTCACCCACATCATCAAGTCCTATGCTGACCCTACCACATAGGCTAGAACTGCGTGCATGGATTTTGCAAACTAACTCTTTACAAGAGTAGAAAGCCGCATCTTCCTTCTGTGGAGCAGCAGGTGGCTTCAAACTGCTAACCTGTGGTTGGCTGCTCCACGTTTAATCCTGCCCCACACCTAGAAACATTCCTTTTGAATGACCCCATTTCTTTGAAAGATCATGTTCTCTCCCAGTTGGGAGATGCTCTTGTCTACTCTGATGCAGATCACCCATAGGGTTGAAAACTCCATTGCTCAATAAAGGGAACTGTTCTTCCTAGTGTCAACGCCATATCGTGGGTGTCCTCTGATGCTGACCACTCACTAGGCTCAGTTGATCTCTGTTGACTCTGATTCATGGCAACTCTTTTGACGCACCTCTGGGCAGACTGAAACATCCAGACTTTAAGGTGAGTGAATGAACAGGTTACTTTTGAACTTCCCAGTGACTATAGTCTGGATGACTATTGTCTAAAAGTAACTGAATTGACTAAGCATTTGGACTTCCCAGTGACTACTCATTTAACATGAGTTCAATCACTAGATGTTTACAATACACATAGTTTGTGGGGTGACAATCCATTTTGCTCTTCACCAATAAAGATGACAGCCTGTCGAGCATGACAGGGGCAGGTCTTCTCTTTCCCAGGGTGCTGCTCTGAGTAGAAGCTTGACTTGAGGCACCTTACAAGACCCATTTCACTATTTTAGCAAAATGGATGCAAATCCTAACTCCTAAATGCCCTGCCTCTTCGTAATCAGATAGTAATCAAATGATGTCATGAACTTCAACTCGGATCATTTTTAATGCTTCAGTGTAATGAAGAAAAGCTTGAGTCCTGTTCACATTTCACAGAGGGAGTCATCTGAATGCCAGAGCAGGCAAAGTGACGGAAAGGGTGTTCTCACAGAGGAAGCAGCTGGTTCTGAGCTGGAAGGGCACATGCAAGCCTTCCAGGAATAATAAAAAACATTCCGATGAAAGATTTGGATGACCCCAACACCTGGCCTGACACTGAGCATTTAGAGTTTTCTGATTCTTTGACAGAAAAGACACAAACGGCTCCACTCTCTACTATCCCAAAGGAGGCTCCCATCACTTTTGCCCATCTTTAAGGATTATGTCTATACCCCCTGCAGGAAGGGTTTTAAGAGACCCTAGGACCCAAAAAATCTGACTGGCTTCCAACATCACCAGAAATCTGTTAGTGGGTAGAGAAAACTCATAGAAAATGGCAATATTTACATTGAGAGAATTAAAATTGAAATGATATTGGAATCGCCTCTGAAAGATGGTCATGTAGCAAAGGCAGATCTCATTTCATGAATCATGTCCCCTAACTGCAGTCCCCAAGAGCCAAGGAAAGTGTAGAAGAATCTAGAACCTCAGTTGGGGTGCTCTCAATACGGTAGAGCTCATGCTTCTCTGAGAGTCTGGAATGACAAGCGTGCTTTTGTCTCTAATTTCTTAGCAATGTGTCCCCTCTTTCACATTATGTGTTTCCTTAAGTATCTACAGAAGATTCCAATATTTGACTGACTTCACTGACTTATTTTATTCCAAAGGAGGGGGGGGGAGCTATTCTGTGCTCTTCCAGAATGAATCTTAAATTTTCAAACACTTTGAAGAAGGCATTCCACAGCATCACCTCATTCATGAGGTTGGATGTGTTTTCTGGGTGCCTTGGGAGAAAAGGTAGAAAATCTATGGGAGAAAACAGTACAGCTAGTTGTGGACACCATGTGTATAGAAACAAACCAGCTTTATAAGGAGACCCAGGGAAAGAATGAGGCCCCGTAAGGCAGACTTAGAAGACTTGTTGGTGGAAGAGGTTGTCCCAGGGTCAAATCAGACTCCTGGAGACTCAACATGTGTAGAGGACTTATGGTTTCCAAGGCGGTGGCCTTTCAGAAGCAGATAGCCAGGCTAGCTTTCAGAGAGGCCACTGGGTACCATTGGGCAAGAATAATCAGTGTAACCATGCAAGCTCCTCCTTGGTCTGCTTGTAATATATCACATGTGCTTGAAACTCTGCTATCTGTGTCAACCATATCAAAACAAAGTCCCAAGATTTCTTCTGCTTTTAAGGCACCACTGATTGCAGCCAACATAGCAATATTTTTATCTTAGTGTTTTCCAGTTCTATTAAACATCCACCTTCAGAACGATCAGCTGCTGTCTGGGAGGTGAGATTGCCACCCCCCACACACACCTCAACTGTAGGACTTAAAGCAAACAAGCAGGAGTATGGACAGAGAAGGAGAAGGGACAAGATTTAGGAGAAATGTACCTGAAAATGAATATTAAAGTACTTTCAACTCAAAGCCTTTTTATCACTCTGGCACTCTTTACTTAATTAGTTCTATGTTGCCACCTAAGAAGACATTTGAAAAAAAATCAAGCATTTAGGGTTGTAGAGAGGGAAAATGGACTTCATAACTCAGACCATGAGCATGTAAGATAGTCTCAGTGAGTTAGAAGTTTATGGTCTACAACATTTCAAGATAGATTCACTTAGGGTAAAAATATCTTTGTCAGAAACTCAGTAGTTTGATCTCAACTCTCCCATCTGTGTCCGAAATCCCTGACGAGTAATGAATTTTACACTTTGGATTTTTTTTCTACTTTCTAAATGCAAAGTTATAGGAAGATGAGACTCCTGAAATTGGTATCAACAGATGGATTTGTCTTCATGAGTGCTCACTAAGAATGCATCGGCATCCTGGATGTCACTTAGGCAGTACAAACTCTTAACTGCAGAGAATTTCAGGAGACCTCCTAGACTGTCTCCCTCGACTGCTTCTGCTTGGGGAACAGGTTCTGTGTCAAACCTGCTGCTTACAAGAAAATTCCATTGATTGGAAGTTCCTAAAATCCACGCTCTTCTTGGATGTAAACATGCATTTGGTTAAAGTAAGGGTGCAATGTGGTTTCTAAGACAGCTGGGGAACCATGCCCCTAGTTTTATAAACATGGCCATCGACTGCTGCTCATCTGAAACTTCCTCTTTAAAAAGAAACTCTCTTGTCTTCATTCACAATATTCCACATTGACCCTGGAAATCCTCAGGTGAGATTTGGGGTCCGTGTTTTTCCAGATATTGCCTGTACATGAGCTTATTCATCATTCTGCCATAACTGCATCCAATGTCCATAAAGCGCTCAAGGCAGCATAGTTGAAATGACTATCTGTGTAAAAGCAATCAACGGATCTGCATGCTGTGTTAAAGTTCCATTTCTGTTGTTCGACTAAGTCGATGAATCTCAGCCCCTTTGGAAGTTCTCGCCCTTACCAACATTTTTCCAAACACAGTCCGCGAAGATCTGCACCCCGAGCCCCGTCCTAGGGAAATCAGTTCAAGATCCACGCTCTGAGAGTGAAACTCCTCCGTCTGCTACCATCTCTAAGACACCTGCCAAGCGGTTTCCCTTATATGTTTTAAGTTACTGTGCTCAAAGTCCTACTTGTCAGAATGTAGAGATGACACCAAGTCTGTTTTGTTTTTCAGGAAACACAGACACCTTCTGATATCTATCACTAGAGATCCAGCACGCAAAGTACAGTCCTGCTCTTCCTGTACAATGCACACAGCAGGACACTCTTTTTGCATCTCCCCATCTTGCCTCATTCATTGGAGAGTCTCACCAGTGTACCTCTTGCCTCACATAGGAAGAAGACTGCCCCCTTCTTCCTGAACCCACTCAGTGAGCACCAGCTTCTACCAAGGCTGTTTTCACAGAGAACCGATTTCACACGCCTCCCCGAAGGACACATGCTCTTCCCAGTTCCCTCAAACACACAGCTCTTCTCAAAGTGCACACTAACCAAAGGTCATGTCAACAACTAGGTCGCTCCAAAGCCCTTGCCCTCCCTGCTGGGTACAGGAATCTCTTACTGGGCACACGTGTTGTCCAGGGCAGTAGTACCCCCCACCCCCTACCCCCCACCCCCGCCCCGAACGCTTGCACAAGAGATCACAATGCATAAAAAAGGGGGCGGGGGAGACAGGGAAGAAAGGAGAGACAAGGAATGGGTGAGAGGCAAATACCCCCATGTTTTTACCTGTCACTCCCCATGCGGAGCGTCCAGAGGCGAAGGAGCACACAGCGCGAGCCTTTTCGTGGAGAAATTGTGGACTAGCCCACTTTGACAACAATAAAAAAAGTGCTGGATCTGGCATCCAAAAAAACCAAGACCCTTTTAAAAATGGAAACCAGCGATGGCCAGAAAGATTGCTTCTGCCAGCCTTGCTCTGGGTAGTTTGTACTTGGAAGTCAAGGCGTCACCCCCACCTCCCCGTTCAAGCCAGGAGCTTTCCAAAAGCAGGTGGAGTGAAAGGAGCCAGGCGTCCGCTGGCCCCCAGGGACAGCTCTGCGATCCGGGCACAGCACCCTGCCAGCGCAAGGCTCCACTCC
>PVJH01002983.1:34195-102512 GCA_004026705.1 Nesogale talazaci
CCCCCCCCCCCCCCCCCCCCCCCCCCCCCCCCGCCATAAGACTGGGGCTAAGGCAGGGCACAGCAGCGCATCCTATTCAAAACTAAATGCTTCTCCCATTTCCCCTGGAATCCTGTGCCTTCTCCGCTGCTCGAAGGACAAGCAAAGGCGCCTCTCCCCACCCTCGGCCAGACCAGGCAGTGCCCTTCTGAGGAAAGCCCAGTCCTGACCACCGCACAATGGCAAAGGGGCACACCAGCCTCGGGCTGTGGTGGAGAGCACAGGCGACGCTTTCTTTGTAAAAACCCAGGAAAATACACAGGCTGGAACAAAAGACACTCTATCTGCACAGCTAGGCGCACGAGAAATGGTGTAGTTCTTTTACAGACATCTGGACCTACTCACTAATAAAAACCACAAAAGGGCCGGGAGCCTCGTTTAAGGATGACATTGTATTCTTTCCCCCAAGCAGGTCCCCCTAAGGCCGGTGCCCAAGCTCTGCCGCCAGTGGGAGGGGAAACACACGCTGCTGGCAGACTACCTGGCGCGGGTCTTTGTTGATGGGTTGCCATTTCAAACTTGGATTTGAACTCAGTTCCACGGGGCGGTGCAGCCCGGGGCACCTGCAGTCAGGACTCTCCCCAGGAGCCTGACACCCCAGCAATGGCGAAGTCAGCAGCATTCAGCTGTGGACACCCCACCATCGCCCCGTCATGCGTTCGCAGCCCCTCTGGAGCCCAACGCCAACTCTTCTCCGAGCAGCCGCCGGCCCGCAGGGCCACCGCCGCCGGAGACCCACACTCAGACCCAGGCGGAGACCACACTGTGCCTCTCCCGGCATTGGGAACAAAAGCTTGGGAACACACCCGAGGCGTGGGGTAAAGGAAGTGAGCGCGGCATCAAGTTTAAGCTCGCATCTGGCAGAACCCGGTACTGCCTTACCCAGGGGCTAGACAGCAGCCCGACTGGGGGTTATAAATAGAAAGCGCACCCAGACACACAGACAGGCCAGCCCCTGGTCAGTATCGCCGTTTACTAACCTAGAGCTCTGCTCCACGGAAGCCAAGCAGCCGAGCATCTCCTCCCAGCTGGCCATGGTCCTCAGTCACTGTCTTCCCAAACCACCTGTACCGATCCAACTCATCTTCGAAGAAGGTGCTTTTCTCGATACAAGTAGTCACCACCGAGCTGGATTTGGAGTCCCCAGCATGGATGTCGAGAACGTTCCTCTTGAGCCACACACAGCATCACAAAACTGCCTCTGAGGTCTTTTGTTTTCCCTCCTCTCAAAGATGAAGCACGCAGCGCTTCTCTCTCTTTCTCTCTCTATCCCTCCCTCCCACCCACCCTCCCTCTCGCGCTCTCTCTCTCCCCTTCCTCCCTCCCTACCTCCCTCTCTTTCTCTCCCTTTCTCTTTCCCAACCCCCCAACAGCAACCTCACTGGATTCCCATTCAGTCAGGGTCATTTACATCTCACTTGCGGGAGGCAGAAGAACCTGTGTTGTAGACCAGCCTGCCTCTCACTTTCGGGTTTCCTGGGGGGAGGGGGGGGACAGTTCTAGGTGAAGTCAGGTGACCCCTCTGATAAAAGCCAGTGAGATGGAGGAGCGTGTGAATTTTAATATACTCACGGGCACATTTACGTTACAGAACAGTGAGAAAAACCCAGCTCTTGGAAATTGGGCATTTTTTGTTTGGGGTTTCAGAGTCCCCCTTGAGCAATTAAGAGACGCTAGTCTAGTACCATGAGATGTACTTAAACTTTCCCATGTCCATAGCAAGAATGCATATCCTTTCAGAATCGCCCAAAGGAGGAGTCTCTGAAACTTGTAAGCATTGACGGCTTCTTGTCCTTTCGAGGGTCAATGAATGGGTCATTTTTATACTTACACACCTTTCCTTGTGCACCTTTTAAAGGTACACTTACACTTATCTCAAAGTTAGGGACCATCACAAAATACCACACACACCAAAAAAGGTGAAATAATAATAATAAACATGCCAGAAAAACCAAGTACCGAGCATCAAAGAAATCAATAATGTCTTACTGTGGAATGAGACACAACGAGTAACTTTTTGCTCTTAGGCAAATTAATGTTCCTTTTTCTGCCTTCACATGCGTGACTCAAATTGGAAAATAGATGTAATAAACGCATCCACTTTCCCTACTTACACCATCACCTGTCGTTCCCTTCCCATCAAACACACCAGGCAGAGGATGCCCAGGTATTTATACTACACAGGTACAGATGCCAGTGGATAAACTTCTGCTTACCTAGTTCAGTGTTAGAGATAAATCCCTAGGCGACCCACCTAAATATTTAAGAGTTAAATTCACCACTACATCCTCCTCTGATCACAAGCTATGGAAAGCTATGCCATTAAGTAGGGAAGATATATTTGTCTGTAGTCAGAAATACTACAACCACAAGAATATATGATAATGACCATACCTTTTTATAAGCAGTCAAGTACAAGAAGTGCTGAGTAAAGCTGTATTTGAAGCAATGACAAAGAAGACCAACAACTCTGACCAGAGCAGATATCCAAGGAAGACTCTCGGGTCTGGCCTGTGCAGTTCTAACCCAGGTTTCTTAATTTCAGTAGAGAGCCATAACAATACTGGTGCCCCCGCAGCAGAGGAAAATAAGAGGAGAGCTGACATAAAATTGCATTATCCTCAGCAAGAAACAGGCCATTTTGAACTCTTACACAAGCATCCTCTTGCTCTCTGGAGGATGATGTGGAGAGAACGACGTGTTTTACAGCAGGGCTGGGCACTCAGGCTGAAACACGTGTGCCAGCTCGCCTTCCTAAACACCACTCAGCGATAGACATGCAGAGAGTAACAACTATTCCCTGCTCTGGCTTATTTTGTGCTTTAAATCTTTACCTTGCATGAAAAAAGATCCCATCTAAGCTTTTAAAATAAATTATATGCAAACTGGCTGCAAATTTAGCTTCAGTTTGTGCTACACAAGTTGGCACAAAAACATTGGACAATGAAAACAGTCTTCTCTCATAAAAGTAAATTGGGCTAGAAAATGTTAGGAAGAACTAAAATTCTGTAGGGCAGAAATATAATTCTGTAGGGCAGAAATACCATACAATGTCTTAGAGTCAAACCAGGTGCTTTTATACATTTGGGTTTTCCACTTTAGCTTCCATTAGATTAGATTTGCTTTAATGCATAATTGTTGGGGATTTTGCTATTCATTTTTTCTTTCTGCAATTTTCACCCCACGCTGTTCTTATTTTGGCCATGAAGTAGATTACCTTCAATGTGCAAAATGTTGGCGATAGACGGCATGGGAACAACATATTATGTCAGGTAGTGCTTTTACTCAAACCCCCAAAGCTAGAGGCAATTTTTGAGGTCCACATCTTATTAGGATGTTATTGAAGATGCATGATAAATGAACTGTTGACTTCTTGTTATTTATTTTTAAAAATCAGAGGGTTCTTAACTTGAATGGAGCTTATGAAATATCCTCAATGAGAGATGATGTTGCAAAGAAAAAAAGGATAATAAATTAGGAAAAAAAGTTACAGTCATGAATTCCAGTCTACTTTTCAAAATTAAAATAATGAGAGCATATAAAATCAATCCCTCCACATCCATTCACTTATTCAATGTCTATTGAACACTTCCTTGGTGGTACATACCTACTATGCTAGGTGTCGGTATAAATCAAAGAGTCTGAGTCCTTTCTGAAACTGAAAAATGTACTGATCACGTATAATAGAAGTTAGAGCAAAGTGTTATGGAAGGAAGGAAAATAAAGAAAAATTTTAGGTAAGTAGTGAGGATTGAATGCATTTGAAAAAAAAAAATGCAGGGATGACCAGACCCAGTGAGAGTGCCCTTATTTGGAAAGAGGGTCTTTGAAGATGTAATCAAGTTAGTGGGATTCAGGATAGCTTGAAAACTCCTCCACAAACATTTTAATTGAGTCTCTGACAATATGTTAGTTATCGAGATTAGAGCATGAAGATGAAGATTTCCAGCAAATGGACACAAAGAACATGAACAGCAGACTCCTGTGAGGGATGTGATCACTGGGAGCATTCTGAGAGAATGGCTAGAAATGATCAATCAGAATATGCTACGCATGAGTCTGAATGTTCTTCCCAAGTGTTTGTGATATATCTGACAGGCAACAGCAACTTGTTCTTTGCCTAGTATTTATAATATGTGTATTTTATATGGATCCCAGACTTTCCTAGCAATAAATAGTATGTGTAAAGAAATGAACAAAAACCCCCACACTGTCGTTGCTGGCTCGTGGCAACCCTGCGGACTAAGGTGGGGAAAACTGCCCTAGCGGTTTCTGAGACTGAGGCCCTCCTCCTCCTACCGGGAGGCTGTATGTGAGGTTAGCGACCTAACGCATCACCACGACACCACAAGGGCTCCAAGATTTGCTGTCGGTGTAATTACACAGGAGTCTTGTCGGCATGGTGGTGAAGCACTTGATCGTACCCAAAAGGTCATCCATTTGAACCTGCACCGGTGGAAAGAGGAGGCAGTCTCTTTCTGTAAAGACCCACAGCCTTATCAACCCGTGGGGCTGCTGTACTCTGTCCTATAGGGTCACTTCTGTCTTATATGAGTCAGAATCAAATTGATAGCTGTGAGTATGGTCTAGCTTGCTGCTGCTAGCTATGTAGAGTCTTCTTATCCTCTCTGATTAAGGGGAGAGATGTCTAGTTTGAACAAGTGACCCAGGGCACGATGGTTGAGTTTACGCTGATAAGGTAGAGTCACCACGTGGATAAAAATTCATGCGAACCCTGTATATAACGTAGCATAAACCTTGTCAGGTCTTGTGCTAGTCTCACAACATTTGCTCTGTTGGAGCCCGATGCTGCACACACTGTGTCAATCCATCTCAAATAAACTCTCCGTCTTTTTATCTGACCTTCTACTCGACCAAACACGGTGTTCACCTCTAACGACTAGTCCTTCCTTGTAACATGCCCACAACATGTAAAGCAAGACATTTTTTCCATCCTCTCTGGTAAAGAATATTCTGGCTCCACTTTTTCCAAGGTGGAAGTGTTTTTCCCCTAACAGTGCATGCACTTTTCAATAGGCTTTGCTAGTGCCATAATTCAGACGCCAATGCTCCTTTGGCCTTCCTTATTCATTGTCCAACTTTGTCACACTTCCAGCAGACATTGTTTGCTTTCCTGTCAGTCACCTCTCTGAGTGTGGAGGGTGAAGTCAGGTACAAATAAATCTCTGATAAGAGTTTCTTTTAGAAGAACTAATACCAGACGACCTGCACCCAAGAAGGTGGGGATTAAAGGTATCCCAAAGGTCAAACTTTTCCAAACTGTTACACCATTTTATGCTCTGGGATGTTAACCTGCTGTCCACTTTGTTGCATATTCCCTCGTATCCCAGGGCTCAGCAATTCAATGCAATGGCTCAGTGAACTAAGGAAATGGCTCACGAGTTGCATTAAATCCCCAAGATAAAGTTCAGACCCCTGAACTCCTCTCGTCCACAAAGCTGCAGAAACTGAGCAGAGCAGATTAGGTGCCAGCCCAAGACTGGTGGTCAGGCAGAAGCAGCCACATTCAGGGTCCAGAGCCAGAAGCCAAACATGTCTGAAAGGCACAGCAGGACACTGTCGTCTTTTTTTTTTATGAGAACATTTACCAAAGTCTTAAAAGAGACAAGGACAAAACGAAGATGAAGGTACATTATGTAGGTGAGGGAGACCATAAGCATGAAGTCATAATGGGGTCCTAGGGCTTGGACTTTTAAGAAGGACTTGAGAGAGATCAGTGAAATCTGTCAGAAAGGCATGACAGCCAAATCACTACATCATAGTCTCAGGTGGGGGAGATCTCACACCAATCTAGTAAGTGACACTATCAAAGAACATGTATGTTTCCCAATCATGGTCCCCTTCCTGTTTCTGCACCCCTACTTGGGACTATAGCCATAGGCACAGAGGCTAGAATTCACAATATACCCTAAAGGCTAGAAGTGCCATATTGACTACATCTCAAAATCCTTTACAATTTCAATCTCTTCATTTATGATGGATACAGTTGTAAGAATTTCTGTTTTCATTATGTTGAGATATAACCCATATTGAAGACTGGAGTCCTTAATTTTCCTCAGTTAAATGTTTCAAATTCTCTTCACTTTCATTAAGCAAGTTGCTCCAATCCAGATGTTATGTTCTTCCTGTATTCCAGTTTCATACATTATTTGCTCACCATACAAACTGAATAATTTAGGGTAGGGATACAATCCCGATGCCCCTTGGGACCCTATTATTCTATTCTAATGGTTGCTTCTTGATACAGATTCCACATAAACACAATTCAGCACTCTGCATTTCTTTTCCTTTGCAATGATCATAATCTGGAAATTACTGAAAACATTGTTATGATCCTCAACTGTGAAGTTTTAAAAATAGCATATCCAGGGCACTTCGATACCAATACCTTTAGAGTACCTGAGGACAGAACCCAGAACCCTTGTCTTTTGACTTTCTTTTGTTATTTGCTAATCTCCTCAGCAGACATTAACACAACCTTGCATGGGAACTACTTGTTTGGAAGATAACTATTCGTCAAAAAAAAAAAATGTGACTTCAAAATGCCAGGTCACAAACATGAGAAGCACATTGCTGCTGCGAAGCAAGAGTGATGTATTCAATTCTTAGTAGAAGCAAGCATTCCTCTTTGTCTGCCTCTTAGGGCCTGTGATCTATCTCATCTTATATGTATGTATGTATGTATGTATGTATGTATGGCTCCTGTTATAAGCAGCAGCCTTGTCTTGCACAAGGAACAAGATGGTATATCATCATCCCCAAGGTCATATTGTCTTAGAGGGCTGCCCTGTACTCACTAGACAGAAAGCTGCAATTTCTTTGGTTTCTTTGGGCAATTCTTGAGTCAATGACCAGAAACTGGATTATCTGAGTTGATTTACTTTGTTTGCCACTGATCCTATCAGCTCAGGCAGGGAAGATCCAATGTTGCACATGCACTTTTCCAGGGCTCTGGGCAAAGTTTTTCTGAGGAAGCACCAGGCAGGCCAGACACACTGAAGCCCGATAAATGCGGGCAATAGATGCTTGTGAAGACTTTTATAGACCAGTGGTCTAATAGGCCTATCATCTCAGACATGTTTCAGCGGTGGAAACAGCAGCAGTTGGAGACTCACTGCAGGTAGAGGTAAGCCAAGGTGTCATAGCTGAGAGATGATAAATCTTCTGGTGACAAAGATGCTGTATTATTGTGCTGATACTACTACTACAGGACCCTTGCATTTGACTTGTCAGGAGAGTGGTTCTGAAGTTATGTAAGACATATAAAAAATCCGGACACACTGCCACCGCGTTGATGTCAACAAATAGCAATCCCACAGGACAGGAGAGAAGAGTCCTGAACTGGTGACCCTGAAATACTGCAGCCCAATGCACAAGCACTGCGCGACCAGAGCCCCTGCTAAGACATATATAGAAACCTCACGCAAAGAAAGACCAAGCATAATTAAAAACAATTGAGAATATAGGTAAAACTGACAGGGAGTTATATGCACAAGATAATTGTGAAGCTAAGTGAGAGACTTCTTCCGTTTAGACTTAAACACAAGATTTTTGAGTGGAAGTTGAGAACACTAGAATCTAGCATGTTGAATATGCTTATTTTGCAGCATAAAATATTAAATCATATATAGTAGTAGTGGCAAGCTCATCCCAGTTTATATGAAACTTTGTCTTTTATCTGACTAAACTTCTATATTATCTTTTGTCCACATCAGACTCACATCTCTGCCTTTAAGTCTCCTCCCTTGCCTTGAATGACTTTTCTTTTACCTTAATTCACCTCCTCTACGATAACTGAATCCGCATGAGTCCATCTTTCCTTTGTATTGTTTACAATAAGACCACAGAAGCAGCAGAAAGACCAATACTAGTCTATGGTTCTTTTTGAGAATGGAAGTAGGATTTCCCTTGTTTAGTAGTCACAATAACTCTATGAAATGCTATTATTACCATTTAATCACAGTAAAAGGTGGAAGTCTGGAGAAGGAAACAATTCATCAAAGATCAGAAAACTAAGAAATGGTAGAGCAGCTATAAAGTTTAATGTCAGGATCTCTCACCTGTCTTTAAGCTCCAATTCCTTATCTGTCACTTCCAAGCTCCGTGATAAAGGCGAAGCATTTCGCATCTCTATGCCTCAGTTTCTTCACCTAGCTCATCATGCCATCTTAAGGCTCCAATGAGTTAGCACAATGTGTGGTGGCAGTGCATACACTGTAAGTGTTGCATTTCTACTGCTGTTATTAATAAAAAAGCAGCGACATCTCTGTGCATCATGATGCAATACTTTTCCACATCCAGAGACATTTGGGCTTAGGCGGCAGCATTGGATTCATATTATTAAATGTCATTTACATAACATTTAATTATTCTCACCCATAGTTACTTTCCATTTAATACAATCAGGGAGCTGCATTAACCACTGCTTAACTAATAGTCAGGTATATATTGTTCTATTACTGTATCTGTAGTGTAAGGTCTCTTGAGATTTATGTGGTGGCTTCCCGGCAGGCAGTACATAGAAATAAGACAATTTTTAAAAAGACAGTTCTTGGATTTTTAGCAAAAAGTTGAATTCTTACAACTCCATTATACTCTTTGACCTACAGATGACTGTTTTTCCAACTAAACATTTTCAATATTTCCAGGACTACTTCCTTAGAACCTGAGACTGTTTATTAGCAAACAAAATTGCCTTTAGATTTGAAGTATCTTTGTCATTTAGCTGCATATTTAATGTATACAGTGTATCACACTAAAAAAAAAACAAAGTAACATAAATAGATTTGTCAGTCCAGAAAGAAATTCTATATGAGAATTATGGTTACCACATTTTTCCAACTATAGACAAGCATAACTGTGAGGAACTTATTTTCTTCTTTTTTCAACTATATTCATTACTAATTTTAATAGGAAGAGTTTTTCCTATGCATCTGATTTCTTTCTGTATTTCTGTGAGCGTGGGTTAATCAATCAGTGCTTATAGTACTCTGCTAATCATGCAAAGAATTTGGATCCTTTGGGTTGACATTGATAGTGCTTACAGAGCTGGGATCTTTGGGTAACTCTGCCTACTTCTCTCATGAACTACATTTCAATTTTGATTAGAAGCAGCTCACCTCATTTTGACTGCTTCAGACTGAGTGTATACATTTTCTGTCACTGTCAATATAAGCTAACCTCACTGTAATATATATTGTTTGGTGGGTCCTCAAAAAATTAAACAGAATTGCCAAATGCCTCAGCAGCTTTATTCTTTGGTATTTTCCCAAAGACTGCAAAGTAGGGACTCAACCTGATGCCTGTGTACCAATGCTGATGGCAGCATTCTTCACAGTAGCCATAAGGTGGAAAATATTCAATTGCCCATCAACAGTTGAATGGATAAACAAAGTTCTGATACAAGCCATGGGATGGATGAACCTTGAATAAAAGTTCAGGGAAGTAAGTCAGGCAAAACAACAATAAAAATCAAATATCACACTCGTAGGAAATAACCTTGACTATTCAGATGTATAAAGACTAAAGTCAATTAGCAGTTCCGAGGGGTTAAAGGTGGAAGAGCAGGAAGTTACTGCTTAAGGGATACTGATTAGTATTTGGAGTGATGAAAAATGAAGGGAAATAGATAGAGGTGGTGCACAGCATTGTGAACTGCAATTATGCCACTCCATTGTACCCTTAAAAATGATCAAACTGGCCAACAAATTGTACAGGTATATTTTACTCTCATGAAGTAAAAGTAGGCTGTTCTATTTGGAGATGGTTCTATGCTTGTGCTTGCATACATGATTATCATAAGGCATAGCCTAAGCTTGATTACCCTATATGAAAAGATCAAACCCCAAACCAAAAAAGAAAAACAATCCTGCTCTGGGAAGTTAGTTTCTGAAGTTTTGATTAACTAGCCAAAGCAGGACTTAACCAATCAAGTGATGAGCGACAGGCAAATCTGCTGCAAAATACCTCTTGAACGTGTTAAAGAGAAAGATGTCACTTTGAGGGCTATGATGCAGCTGACTCACGCCGTGTTGTTTTCAATCACCTCCTATGCATGTCAAAGCCAGACAATGGATAAGGAAAAACAAGGAGAAGTGACTCTTTTGAATTGTGGTGTTGGTGAAAATATTAAAATATTATGGACCGCTGGAAAAATCTGGAAGAAATAGAGCTAGGGAATCCCTTAGAAGCAAGGGGGTGGGATTTCATTGTAGGCCCTTTGGGCAGGCTGTCGGTAGGAGGTGGTCCCTGGAGAAGCACATCCTGCTTGGTCAAGTAGACGGTCAGTGGCAAGGAGGAAGATATGACATCCTGGACTCAAACAGCACCCTTTGTGAGAAATATGCAGGGCGGGGCAGTGTTTTGTTCTGTTGTACACACGGCCATTATAAGTTGGAACTGATTTGATGTCACCTAAGAACAGGAACTCGTAAAAGCAAATTCGAAGAAATATAGACCAGTATGCTAAGGCACAAGGCTTTAGCAACCCAGAATGAATAATTTCTTAACTGTTTACGACCAGATAACTCACTCAGCTGTGAAAAAGAAATGATAATTTTTTGCTGTACAGAGCTCTTGAGCATTCAATGAGATAATGCAGGCAAAAGTTTAATACAGCGTCTTTGCAGCACACCAGCGATACCATGACCATTGTGATCGTCCACCACCATTCTCACCCTTAGCAGAAGCAAACCCGATGTGACATCACCTTCACCTGCACCTCACAATCATAGCCACCGTGCTCCTCTCCATCCTCCTCCTCCTCACCCATGCTTCACGTGTGCCAGGGGTTGCTCCAAACAAGCACACAATAAATAATAGCTTCTGTTATTATTGTTGTAATATTTTTCACCACTTTCAGCTCATAGCATTGTATATTCTGAATCAATTACCCTGAAATAACACATGCTATCATAGTCTAATGAATCCTAGTCAAAGTAAAAACCTACACTTAAAAATCTTTGAGAAGAAAAAGGGGAAAAAGAACATTGCTTTCACTTTTTATGATTTTTTACTCTGTATAAGGAAAGTCTCAGAGAAGGTACACTGGTGGAGATGGGAGCTGGAGATATGGAGAACCCAGGACAGGAGCCCCTTGGGGCCGTGGTGAGAGACTGGAGTTACCAGATGGGTGGAGAGAAGGAGGGGTAGAGAGACAGAACCAACTACAGGGATCTACATATAGCCTCCTATCTGGAGGACAGACATTAGAGGAGTGGGCGGAGGGAGATGTCAGGCAGTATAATATATGACAGAACAATAATAATTTATAAAGTATAAAGGGTTGGTGGGGGAGAGGGGGACAGGGACAGAGGGGAAAGGATAGGAAGCAGATATCAAGGGCTCAAGTGGAAAAGCAGATATTTGGAAAATGATCATGGCAGCAGACATGTGAAGGTGCTTGGCATGGTATATGTATTTATGTATTGTGAAAACTGATGTATGAGCTCCCAATAAAGTAATTTTAATAATAATATAAAAAGAAAAGTCTCAGGATCAGATCTTACATGATAGCAGTAATAAGAACATGAACTTGGACCCAGATTAACTAAGCAAATGGAAGAAATTATAAAGTAAAAGAGCTGAACAAGAGCAGTCAATAGGTTGAGCAATGACAGTGAGAAGGAATATGCTTCTTAGAACAATCAACTATTCAAGATGAAAAGATCAGCCCTTGCCCAAGGACCAGTTTCAGAAGGCAGGAAGAGCTAGGGAAGGAGGAAGTATGGAAAGAAGGGGGAAAAGGGTAGAAGTAGGATCAGGGATGGTACATTGTAGAAACTAATCAGTGACATGAATTGATGAAGGGGAAAAGTGATTCAATCCACGAATTTTCACAAAAAATGTAAGGAAAAAATCTGAACAGATTTTAAAGGGGCCTCTCCATGAAATAAAACAAAGCATGATAATGAAAGGAGAAACTACCTGGAGTTTGAAAACCAAAGGGAAGAACATTCTTGATATTTTCTGAAGCTACAAGAACTGAAGAAAATATATAAACCTCTTGTAATATTGAAGGAACTTGTTAATAAAATATCACAAAATGCAGGGAAAATAAAAAGAAGATGAAAGGAATATATAGAATCAATGTATCAAAAAGAACTTACATCTGTTCCACCATTTCAGGAAGTAGTATATAATCAAAACTGATGGTATTGAAGGAAGAAATGCAAGCTGCACTGAGAGAAGTGGTGAAAAATAATACTGAAGAAATTTTAAGAATACTAAATGAGGGGTTTCGTAAAATAATACAACCTAGAAGCATTCCCTTGCCTCTCCAAGAAAATGTGAAGACTACTATCTGGGCAAATTTAAGAGAGCCATTTTTGTGCCCATTTCAAAGAAAGATGAGTCAACAGAATGTAGAAATTGTCATACAATATTCTTTATATCAGACATGAAACAAATTTTGCTAAAGAAGAATTTTAAAAATGAATGCATAAAGGTATCCACAAAGAACTGCCCAGAATTCAAGCCAATCTCAGAAAAGAATGTGCAACAAGGACTATGCTAGATATCGTGAGCTCAACCATGTCAGATGGATCTTGGCTACGAGTAAAGAATACCAGAGGTGCTTGACTGACTAGGAAAAGGCATTTGACAGTGTATAATACAACAAATTATTGATTATGTTGTGAGAAGTGGGAATTCCAGAACACACGATTGTGTTCTTATGGAATCTGTCTGTAGACCAAGATAGTCACTCAACAGAATAGTGGGATACTTCATGATTTCAAATCAGGAAAACTATGAATCTATTTGATATCCTTCCCTATACTTATTCAATCTACATACTGAACAAATTGTCTAAAAAGAAAGAAGGGTCAGGATTGGGGGAAGATTTGCTGAAAGCCAGCAACTTGTACATGGCGCAACTGGCTTTGCTGAAAACAAAAATACTTGTGGCACTTAGTGATGGAGATCAAAGACTGCAGCCTTCAGTATGGATTGCACATCAGTAGAAACAAAACAAAAATTTTCACAACTGGACAAGTAAATAACATCGTGACTAACAGAGAAATGTTCAACATTGTCAAGGACTTCATTATAATTGGATCTACAATTCCTGCCCAAGCACAGTTGGGTAACCAAAAAGTGTACATCATGGAGAAATTATGCTTTAAAAAAAGTCTGCTTAAAGTATTAAAGAGCAAAGATGTCACTTTGAGCTGCAGGTGATACAAGCTAGGGTATTTTCAATAGATTCATAGGCATGTGAAAGATTAACTACAAATAAGAAAACTGGAAGAAAAACTTACACTTTTGAATTAAGGTGTTAGTGAAGAATATCGAATGGACTTCCAGAAGAACAAACAAATCTATCTTAGAAGAAGCATAGCCTGAGAAAGGAAGATGACAAGACTTTGTCCCACACATTCTTGATATGCAACCAGGAGGGTTAAGTCCTTGGAGATGGAAATCATTCTTGCTAAAATAGAGGGTCAGTAATAATGAGCAAGACCCTCAACTAGAAAGATTGACACAGTGGACACAAACCTATCATTGCTTGTAGGGATGGCGCAGGACTGGGCTGTGTTTTATTCTATTGTACATAAGATTGCTCAAAGTCAAAACAGATTAGTAAAACTGGACAAGAGTACTGAAATATTCTTCTGATAAGTTCCCTCATCTTTCCATTGTTTTACATAGTTGAATCCAGGCATTTCAACAGTAGACACTGAACTCACTCCTATAGCAGACATCATGTTTCATGCTTTTCAGAAAAGCTTTACCAGAGCTCAACCTAGGTGAAAAACTTGAAAGTATTTCCATTTATTATCAATACATTTGACCATTCTTTCACTTTTTCTCAGAATTCTTTCTGTTTCTGATTCTCACATCACAACAAAACCAGAATACACTTAGCAAGTCTCTATGTGCCACATCTGTATATGTTTCGTATCTATAAAAACAGCAGTTTGGACACAGTTAGTTAAGCATTAGACAACTATCCTCAAGGTTGAGAAGTCAAACCCACCAGCCACTTTGAGGGACAAATATGGGACATTATGGGTCTGTAATGCTTTCCATCTTGCAAACACTATCAAGCAGATACAATTTTAGTACCTTGGGTGGTTTATGTAATCCTTAAAGATGGAAACGTTCCTTGAAAGTACAGATTAAAATAACTTCTAGAACTTTAACTATTTATCCAAAAATGTATCTAAGTAAGAGGACTAACCTCAATAGCACATATTTCTTACAAGTCCAATTTTCAAATCAAATAACTGGAAACTGCATAGGATGATATGTATACACGCTTACCTGACTAATTTAGTTTTTTTTTTTTTGGAGGAAAAAAAGCAGTGGATGGATAGGTTGGTTTTGAATTGTAGCGTCATCACAAACTGACTTTATGATGTTAGGAAGTATAGCTTAATACCTTTATAATTAAATTTCTCACCTGTAAAATAGAGATAATAGGATCTAAACCCATAGGTATACTTTGCAAAGTAAATGCAATCATATACAATTGCTAGCCCAGACCCTGCCAGATGATAGGCTCTCAGGAAATAGTATTTCCCTCTTGACCTTCTTATGTAGTAAGTTGCCTCGTACACAGTAGTTTTTTGTCCCCTGGTTTCGTCATATTCAATGGGTCAGAAACATTTTAGCATCTCCTAAGTTCATCTGACATTTGTATTTGCCTCTTTCAGTACAAGAGCTTTCACTATTTAAGTCTGATGTGTTCTCGCAGGCCAAGAGGCCTGGTGTATCGTGGTTACGCCTTGGGCTGCTGAATGCAAGGGCAGTAGTTCAAAACACCAACTGCTCTGTAGGAAAAAAGATGAAGCCTTCTATTCTACTAAAGAGCTGCAGCCTCAGAAACCCACAGAGACAGTTCCATCTTGTCTTATGGGGTCATTATGAAAGGGAGTTGACTTGATGGCAGTGAGTGAGTGCTCTAACCGTGGTTCGACAATTTAATCACGATCTACTCTCCTAAAGGAGCCAGAATAACTTCATGAAACCAACATCCAATTCAGTTGTAAGGGAAAGGGAAACTAAGAGGGAAATACATAAGAGAAAGGAGAGGAAAAAATAGTTATGTGCTCTATCTAGAAACCAAAGCACACATAGAAGAATAAAGAGAGCTCCACCGAGATCTATTAGGACCCAGTGGGCCTGGCTTTAGACAATTCATGTAATGTCAACAAGCTCCTCTATGAAATGGAAATATTGACCTTTCCCTAAGCTCTTAGACAGCTTATAAATTTTTGTTTCATGAAAATAAAGGGGGGATCCTTCACCGTGAAGCCCAACTATTTCAGCGCAGTGAGTTAAGATCTGGGCTGTGAACTCCAAGTTCACTGGTTTGAACCCACTATTCGCTCCAAGGGCCATAGATGAGCCAGTCTGCTTCCATAGAGGTTTCAATCTCAACCTCCCCCTGGAGCTGTTCAACGATGTCACATGGAGTCACAGTCAACTCCACGGCAGCTGGGCATGATGCTGGGAAGGGTTAGCTAGCACTGACTTAATGTGGCCAGGTCAGAAACTGCTACTCCCTTTATCTACGCCATGATATTTCATCCCATGGTGATATTATCATCCCCATTTTAGAGGGGGAGATTTGCCTTCTCTGTAAGCTTAACTGACTTCCCTACAACCAGAGACTCAAAGGGGCAGAGCAGAAATTATCATATGAGATACTTTAGACTGCATCAGACCACTATCCTTTTAGACAGAAACTGGGAATGAAGAAATGAAGAAATTACACTTCATCGAGAGGCACTGCATTGATATTTTAGATAAGAATAGTCCTGCAGCAGTCACAGCATCCAGAGAGGAGCACCGTGTGATAGCTATGACATGCATTTTAATCTCTAACAATTATCTCTATAAAGAAAACTAATGAATTCAATTTTAAAAAGTATCTGCAGCATTTGCAGAATTTTTATGATCTTGTCCACAATAGCCTATTCTGAGTTACTAACTTAATGTCATTTAACTGAATTTGGGAAGAGATGTACTTCAAAGGATCTTTCCCACCAATTCTAACCATCTCCAGCAAACGACTCTCTAGGCATGGCTATGTTAGTGTAAATCGGAATGTTATGCTAATGTTTTCTTAAGACATGCAAAGCAAAAAGGGAAAATTTCAGTCCATCTACTTTTCTTCAAGTACAAGAGTCACCATGTGTTTTAAACCTGCCCCCCTTTTGCCAATTATATGGATTGTAAGCCTAGCTCTTTACATTTAAAAATAGAACCCTTCATAATCATAGCAAAGAGAAGGAAACAAAGGCTGACCTCCTAATCTTCTTCAACTCATTTCCTTCCACATACTGGGTAAGTCTCATATTACTTTCAAATGAATACCTTTAGGATTTCTTAAAAGATGCTAGAGGTTTTCAAGGAACCCAAAGGCAGAGTTCCTCCCAGTAAATCGGCAGGTGACAGAGAAGAGCGGTATTTGGCAGTTCTTTCACAGCAAAGGGCCTTTAGGGACAACTGAACAGAGACAGAGAACAAAGCGACCTGACGGCCCTGTGTACCTCTCTCTTGACCTTTGGAGTGCCATCAGTGCTTGAATTCCTTGTGAATAAAAGTAAGATGACTGACAAGCTGTGAAGAAATTCCACGCATCATTTACATGACAACTTGAGCAGGCAGGAATGTCATCATTTGTGCTGACAGCCATACACCTGATATTCAGATAGTTTGTTTGGGGCATGACTTCTTATTGCGAAAACAATTCTCTTTATCTTACTCCTTCCCTCTGACTGTGAGACACTGAGGTAGACTGTACATTTAACTGTGACGAGTGGGGAAGAGATATAAGGAAAGCCTCTATCAATGCACAATTTCTTCCACCCACTCAAATAAGAAGTTCTACAATGCCACTGATATTAAAAAGGGATAGGATCTAAATGGAATAATAACTTCCCCTTTAAAGAACCAATTAAGGGTAGAAAGAGAGACTATATACATGTATACTCGTGTATACATGCTGAGTTTTTCGGCACAATTTTTAATGCAGTTTCTGGGGTAAAAGTAGGTGCCTCTGCTGATATTCGGGTATGAACAGTAAATTCAACTGTTACCAATGTCATAGTGCAAACAAAAATATAGGAGACAATACTTTATAAAATAATAGATAATGCTATAGGATTAAGCTAGAGCAAGGAAGAACATCCTAATTGTTACCTTGGCAGGAAACCAGAAGAGATGATTGAATCAAACTGGATGTTACTGACATACATGGAAGACTTGTTCTTTGAAAAACTTAAGAACAAAATGTTAACATGGGTCTAATTCATTATTTTTCTTATCAGCAAAGTGATAATTTAAAGTTACCCCTTGGAGTTTATCTTGAGTGTCCCTTTCAAGTCCAAATTGCCCCAAGTCTTAAACAACTTCATTCATGACAAAAATTAAGGGAAATAAAATTAAAATAAAAATGATTCAGATTTTTCAAGATCTGGGAAGCTCTCTAAATGTTAGCTCATCAATTTAAAAAATAGAGTTCATACTATTGAGGCTAAAAAAAATAGAACAAAGGTGAGTCAGGCCAGAGATTTTTAGGACTCAGAAGAAGAGTAGCAATTGGATGCTATCTAGAAGTAGGACAGCTGAAGTAGGAGAGGGAGGGGAAAATTCACCATGAATTTTCTAGATAGACTAAATAGGTCTTAGTGACAAATAAGGAGCTACAATGGTATAGTGGATAATGAACTCATTGGGCTCAAAATGACAGGGACAACAGTTCAAATCCAGCAGCCATTCTACAGAAAAGAAGAGGAGACTTTCTACTTCTGTCAAGATTTAGAGTCTCAGAAACCCAAGAGGGAAATTGACTTTGTCCATCAGGTCACTCAGAGTCAGTATCACCTCAGTGTTGGTCTGGCTTGGGTTAGTAAGCAAATGGAAGCAGGATGATGTACAAAGATAATTTGCTGGCAACTGAGTACTAACTTGGAGTTCCTGGGTAGTATAAAGTGTTAATGTGCTTGTCTTCTAGAAGTTGGAAGTTTAAGTCTAGACCAAGCAGCTAAGAAGAAAAGCTTGGAGGTCTACTTCTGAAAACCCAGCTGTTAAAAACCCTGCAACTTCCAACTCTCACCTGAGGGCTGGGTATTGACTTGTTGGTAGCTGGCTTTTAATTACTAGCTTGGGTCAAGTCGTTCTCACTTCTCCATATACACTTTGTGTCAGTCATCAACTCCTTCATGTTTTCATGTGTCTCTACAAAATACAGTTGAATGTGGAACCTCTTTTGCCCTCAGGACACTATATGACTCATTGTATTGGATTTTTCTTTTCATTTGCCATTGCTATTCTACTCTAGAGAAATAAAAAGCTCAAACCTATACCCGGCCATCAAGTTTATTCTGACTCATAGGCACCCTCTCTGAGGGCTGCTGAGGGAGGTTATGGATCGTTATTGGAGAAGACAGCCTCTTCTTGTACTCAAAGACTTTCTCTGATGGGTTTGAATCTAACCTGTGCTTAGTGGTCTAATGCTTGCCCAATAGCACCAGCAGGGCTCTATAAGAGAGAAACCAAACCCAAATTCATTGACATTGAGTCAAGGGAAGAAAAAGAAAACCCCGATTCAGATGTAACTTATAGAGACATGTTTATTAAGTTTTCAACAGGAAAAAGGTAAGACAAAAACAAAACTTCTGGATGAAGGAGGCCATCACCATATGACCAAGGAGTGTTCAAGGATTCAGAAACCTAGAAATAGGATATGGAGAACAAAGGAAACTGTCAGAAAGCTTTGACTGCTGAGAGATCAATTCATTTCAATTGAAGGTAGGACTACAAAATCAGGATATGGGCGATAATTAGAATTATTGCAGATAGAAAAATTTAAAAGATTGGTTCAAGGCTGTCCAACTAAGACATCCAGAACATAACTTATGATTTTATGGCCCTAGTAACACAAAACCCATCAAAGACACACCCAGATAAGGCGATGTTCTAGGCTGCCCCTTCCTGAGCTGTCTACTCTGCCTAGGGCAGAGCTTTACACATGGCTGGCCCATGATAAAAAATAATTCAAAAGATGAAATCTATACAAAAATTCAAAAATGGAGTTAGGGATTCTAACTGTAAACTGCACCAAAAAGAAAAACCAAATTCCTTACTATTGAGTTAATGCTGACATGGAGTGGCCTTCTGGGAAGAGTAGAACTACCCCTGCGGGTTTTTGAGACTAAATTTTATGGGGGATGGGGGAGGGAATTCAAGTCCTCCTCTCTCTCTCATGGAATGGCTAGAGCTATGGAACTTTGGATCTTGTGGTTAGCAGCCCAACATACACTCCAATATGTCACCAGAGCTTCCCAAGTAATATGTGAAGACCTAGAAATGGAAAATTAAAAATGGAGAGCAAGTTTGGGATATCTGAAAGAACTAAAGAAAAATTCAGATTTCGAGTTGAAATATTGAAAGATTCTAGGGGATGTATTTTTGTATTCAATACTTGTTTTGGGCGCTCTTACATCTCTTATCACAATCCATACATTCATCCAGTGAGTCAAGCACACATTCGTACATATGCTGCCATGATTATTTTTAAAGAGTCCTCTTCCCACTTATATCTATGAGGAAATTTTTGAATGATGCTGGAAGCATCAAAAGAAGATGGAACAAAGAATACAGAGACTTACTGTAATCCCCTACTCCCAAAAAAGAACAATAATCAGCTTTCAACCTTTTCATGAGGTAGACTATGCTCAAGAACCAGTGTGACTAAAGGAGGAAATACAGACAACAATAGAGTGATTAGCCACTCACGGTATTCAGGAATTAACAAAATGCCAATTGCAATGTTTCAGCAAGCTGAGAAAGTCCTGGAAGCCCTCATTCCTCTATGCCAAGAAATCTGGAAAATAGCATCCTGGCCAATGGACAGAAAACAATTCAGATTCACACCCCTTCCAAAGTAAAGGTGACCAAACAAATGTGCAAATTATGTGTATAATCAATATTACATGCAAGTAAAATTTTGCTGTAGACCATCCAACATTTGCAGCAGTTGCAACAGAGAGCTGCCAGATATTCAAGCTGGATTCATAAAGGACACGGGCCAATGGATATCATATCTGATATCAGATTGATCTTGGCTGAAAGCAAAGAATAACCGAAAAAATGTTTATTTGTATTTTATTGACTATGCAAAGGCATTCTACTGTGTAGACCATAAAAAACTGTGACTTCCTCATGAAGAACAGAAATTCCAGAACACTTCATATTGTGCTAATAGGGAATTAGCACAGGCTATACATGAAGGAAGAGACAATTGTGTGAACAGAATAAGGGACTAATGCATGGTTGAAAAATCAAGGAAGGTGTGCATCAGGGTTGGGTATTCTAATCAGGATGGGAGGAAGGCTCATAAGCAATCTACAACATGGAGAGGACACAACCTCAGTTGCTGAAAGTGAGAAGGATTTGAAGCACTTTGCAGTCTTTGGTAGGGATTATGACTCAATGTAAAGAAACCCCAAATCTTCACAGCTGGACCAATAGGCAACATCAAGATAGATGGAAAAAAATTCGGAGTTGTCAAGGATGGAGATAGCAGTCAAGAGATGAAAAAAATGCGGTGTGTGGAGCAACTGTGCTGCAGAAGACCTTTTTACAGTGCTGGGAAGAAAGGATGCTACTGTGAGCACTACGGGACACCTGACCCAATCTAGGGTCTTTTTAATTGCCTCCTCCACAGGTGAAAGTCAGACAGTGAGTAAGGAAGACTGAGGAAGAATCGGTCCATTTGAATCAGATAGTGCTGTCCTGGCAAAGACTATCGAAAGTATCACAGACATCCAAAAGACCCAGCAAATCTGTCTAAGAAGAAGCGTAGTCTGAACGGTCCATCGGGGCAAGGCGAGTTAAACTTTGCTTCATGTATTTGGACATGTCATTTGGAGATACCAGATCCTGGAAGAAAGCAGCATGCTTGGTAATGTAGAGGGGCACCCAAAAATAGGATGCATTTTGACAAGATGGATTGACCCAATGGCTGCAATCCAGGGCTCAGACATAGCACTCCTGAGTCACTCTGCACCCACGAACACCTGTGCTCAGTGTTAAATGGCCGTCAGGACGGACTCAAAAGCATCTAACTACAACAATAGCTACTGCTACGACTCTTTAGGACAAAACCATCCAACTGACCAATTAAAATTAGTATAGCAACTGAGACACATACTCCAGTAAAATTTGAGATGTCTTTTAATAACAAAACAGACTTTGATTCCAAAATGAAATCCAAGAAGTGACCTGAAATGGCCATTAGCAAGAAAAGGGGACTATTTTCCAGAATGATTCATGGCATACAGTCATGTAGATGCTATTTCTGGAAGATGTTGATTTGACTTGGAGGTCGGTAAATCTGTCACAGTGAAGCGTATATGTGTTTCCATGATATGAAAGAGCATAATTATAGCTGTCCCTGGGTAGTCTTTCATTTGCAGTGCTATTTTGGAAACAGTAAGTTTTCAAATTGGTTTCCGGTATCTTTGGGAGGAAGTTCCACTGTACAGGAGCTCTGAGATGTACCCCCTATGGATTTTCTCCATTGGAATTCAATAAAGTGTAATTGAATTACAATGGGTGACCCTACAAAATGCCAATTACTCTTAGGCAGGTTGAGGTACTCTCTTTGCTCGGGCAACTTGCCTCCCAGTACTGAGTCCCTGGTTTCTAGAGAGCCACTCACTACCCATGAACACCTGTGCTCAGTATTAAATGGAAAAGTAACTACTGTAGTGAAATCACATTTAATGCCAGAAACTGAAAAAAGAAAAAAAAGGAAAGAAACCTCACCTTATTTCTCTTACAGTATATAGGAAGTGGCCTACTTCTTAGAAATGTCAAACCCAGAGACACAGATTTTATTTAAGGGATATAGAAACTCCAGCTTCTTTTCTTTGATTGGCTCTATGAGGGACTTTTCTTATCAGCGGACAATCATACTAATAGCATGGACATAATATTATTAGGTGCCTAGGATCACACATAGACATTTTCTAATTTGACGATTATAGCCATTTAATCAGGTAGATATGGCAAGAATGAGAAATTCCAGGCTTTCAGAAGATTAAGACTCAGAAGGATTAAGATTATAGATAAACCAAGTAAGATGCAATTTTTCTGTATTCTTCATATTAACGATACCTTATTGTTCTTATAGTCATCCTGAGGATGTCCATGTACACATGCATCAGAGGAGTCCAGTGCACTAGTAGGCTAAACATTCAACAGGTAACCATAAAGTCAGCATTTCTGAGCCAACCCGTTGCTTGCTGTGGGAAATATGAGGCTGACTGTTTCCCTAAAAGTTGACGTCCCAGAAACGCATAGTTCTGAGACAGTTCTAGCTGGTCTTCCAGGATCTCTACAGGTTGGAACGAGATGGCAGGGGCTTCGGTTTTCAAATTCAGTGCCCGAGTTAAGATAAGCAATTCTTTCCTTTATGCATAAGGAGCCCTGGTGGCACAGTGGCTATAAGTCGGACTGCTTCCATCAAAGTCTGCAGTTTGAAACCGCTGACTGCTCCATGGAAGAAAGGTGAGACTTTCTGCTCGAGCAAAAAATCCGTCTAGGTAACCCACGGGCGAAGTTCTCCCCTGTCCTACAGAACTCCGAGGGGCTTCAATGGGCTCATTGACAGCCAATTTACTTTTCTGGATGCATATGTAGAAAATAATTTTGTGAAAAGATCTATAACCTACTTCTCTTTATAAATCTATATGTTCATGTAAAATCCACACAAAAATTCTAACCAAGCAAACAATGGAGTATCTTGACTGTCCTAGAGCATTTCTATTACTTGATTTTGAAACTATTGTTGACCTTGGGGAAATGAAAATAGAATGAACATGTTTCAAATATTTTGAAACAAGAGAGAACTCTGAAAGAAGAATGTTTTAATTTTCTTCTTTCCTATGTCAGTTTGTTTAGTAAAAGTATATTAGATCTATGTAAGTATAAATCTGCAAGTAAAATGAATATTATTTTATTTTAGAAGTGTTTTAATTCATGTTTAGGGACCCATAGTAGAAAGTTATGGCATGTTTTCACTTAATTTATACAAATTTAGAAATATAGAAAAAGTGACAATGGGATAAAATTATAACTTATTTTTAAAACTATTAAACTGAAGAACTATTAAGAAGACTTTGCATAATGATCTATCTATTTTGCGATCATGTAGAAAATGCAATCATTGATACGACTCATTCTTCCCCTGCAGGTGTGTCCCTTCGTTTACAGACTTTTCTTTGTACTCTGTTATTTGTTTTCTTTTGGGGGGACTTTAAACCTATGTAATTTGCTTGCATAATTGCTCCTCTCCTAGCCCTATCTACTCCTTGCATTTAAGAAAGCCAGGTAATTTACTGCTCTTCCTTCCTGTCCTAAAAGTGAGGCAATTGACTTACCTGAGCTAAATAAACATGTCCATAAAGTGAAAAGGTATTCTTTTAAAAACTTAGTTTTAAAACTTCATACCGCACTTAGCCCCTAGAGGGCCCTCCAACATGGTGTGACACTAAATTAAAACCCAAAGTCGATTGTGGCTGATAGCAACCCTCTGTAAGATTTCTGTGACTGGAATTCTCTAGGGAAGCAGACAACCTCACCTTTCTCCTGGGAATCAGCTAGTGAATTTGAACTGTCAACCCAGAGGTGAGTATCATCATGCTTACCCTATAGGACCACCAGAAGAGACAGCCCTAAATCATTGTATGCTTTGACACTCCCCTGGTTCATATCCTAGGAAAGGAAACACTAGGGATATGGTATAGAGAAATATATGAGGGAAGCAGAGAGATGGCAGGGAAGAAGAAAGCCACAGAGGGGCTAGCATGGATTGTGTGTGTATTAGAGGTGAAACCATGATTACTTTCACTAAACCAACACTATTCCTTCCCCTGAGACTCCAACAGATTTCATTGTCAACATTCTCTCAGACTTCTAGATGTTCAGGGAAAAAGAAACAAACCAACAATGGCATCCATCTTCTCTCCTTTATGTCCTCACTCTCCATAGCAAGTCTGTCAGTTGAATATTTAAATAAGATTCAGAATGTGGCCCCATCTTTGCTAGTCTGTTACTAGGTCCATTCTACCTCCATGTTCAATCTAGCTTGTAGCTGTAGACTCCTAACAGATTTCCTTGCCGCTGCTTTTGCTTCTCAGCCAGCCTAGAATTCCTATTAAAACATAAATGATATCTCAGTTGCTCGGGTGGAGCATTGGTTAAGCCCTTAATTGCTAACCCAAAGGGCGGCAGTTGGAGCTTTCCAGCCTTTGCTCAGGAGAAACCTGTGGCAATCTTCTTTAATGTAGTCTCCTTGGAAACCCTGTGGGGTAGTTCTACTTTGTCTTACAAGGTCAGGCTCACTATGAGTTAGAGGCGACGACCTGGTGGTAGTCAGACTTTTTGTTTACTCAGTTCTACTACGGCAAGTCGCTTTTTTATTGCTGTTGTTTTATTTTTGTTCTTATCAGTTCCTTTTCAGCCCAGGGGACTTCCCATCTCATTTTTTAAAAAGTCACAGTCATATGATTTATAAGACCCTTCATAATTTGCTGACTCCAAAGTCTTTACGCCTCTGAATTTCCTCTTCTCTCTCTGGGCTCTGGCCACATTGGTCTCAAGACTTCTATAAAACACAGGCACACCTTGTCATGGGAGTTGTTCCTTCTACCTGAGATCTCCTCCTTCCAGGCAACCCTATGGCCACAGTCCTTGTTCTTTGCTGGTCTTTATTTGATAGGTACCTGCTTTCACCTGCAGTTCTTTCTGGCCATCCCATCTGGTTTATGTTCCAGCCATCCCAACTTTCATCTGGCTTCATATGTCTCCTTATTGCTTTTATTTTCCCTTTAATACTCTTCATTATGCCCACACTGCTTACTATCATTTACTTGGGTTATGTATTTTTATTGTGTGTTCCGGCACTAAACTGTAGGGTCAGTGAGGCAGGGATTTGGGTTAGCTTTGCTCATTTTGGTACCTCCTATACCCTAAACAGTGTCTAGTTCGGAGTCAGCCCTCAGTATAGATTGGTTGAGTTTGATTTAATTGTATTAAACAAAAGGAGAGGAACGTGAACTGTGTTCTGAGAAGAATGGTAGAGACTGCATGGGGGTATGAGGAGAGGACAGATCTTTGTGTTGGTAAAGCAGAATTTGAATCACTTGGAAATAAAAATCTGCTTTGGGAAAATTTTCACTCAGTCTTCCCAGTTTAAAAATGAGGAACCTAAAAAAATAAAAAATAAATAAAAATGAGGAACCTGTCACAGAGTTAAGGTCATAGGGGCAGTGATAGAAGAGCATAAGCCTAGACCCCTAGTTCTCAGTCCTCCTTTCAGGGTCCCACTTAAATGCAAGCTATTTATTTTTCAAGAAGAACCTGAATGAAACTTAAACAAGATAATCTTTCCTCCTTTTTACTCCAAATTCTATTAAACCCATCAAATCCATACTAGCCATAAATCAGCTAAGGCAGGACTATATCCCCATTTAGGCACACAAAGAATGAGCAAATCTTTCTGGGTGGAGGTGCCAGGGCAAGTAAAAAAGTAGTGCAACAAATCATAGAAACACTTTTTTTAAAATATCATAATGTGAAACTGTTGGTTATTAACAAATCCTCCATCTAGGACTATATATTCCTGAAGACAGTGATTTCATCTCTCTAAACCTTATCGACATAATTTTGACCTCTTTCATATACATCTTATCAACACAGTAGCTTTGACCTCCTCGAAAGACTCAAAATCATGTTTCCTTTAAAATTTCAGGAACAAAAAGAAATCTAAAAGACCACATTTAGGGCTGGAAGGGGGCGGGGTAAGGTTCCCTGTGGTAGCAACACAATTTCATGTCAACTTGATAAGTAAGTGTAGAGGTGCAGTCCAGTCTGTCAATCAGGTCACAGTCTGATGAGGCCTCCTTGTGGGTATAGTGATGACATGAGGATTCTGGAAACTTCCTTTCTCTGCCTTCATCTTCCTGCTGAGAGAAGCCATGCGGAGACTTGCTGAGACCTGCACAAAGCCTCCTTTTCTCTCTGCTTCTCCTTCCTAGTGAAGTGCCACCTTCAGAGAACTGGAAGAGCCACATAGATGCATGCCACTACTTAGATGCATTCACTACAATTGGATCCACAAAACCAAGCCTGTGAACTTCCAGCATTTTGCATCATTATATGTGACTGTGTGAGTCTGAAGAAAGATTTTTGGACATATGGGCTAATATCAGACTTATGGACTTGTCTTGACTTGGCTGGAATGTTAATATATAATTACTCTTTGGTATGAAGTTCTTTCTTATAAATATACATATATGAATGTCCCTGGATTTGTTTCTCTAGTCAACCCAGTCAAAGACGGTTCCCAGTACAATTCTTACAGGATACCCCTTGGTACCCTTGAAGAATAAGCAGGGTCATGCCCTGAAGGGAAAAAATACATCGGCACAATTTTTCTGGCCTTTTTCCTACCCATGTGGTTTTCAGTTGTCTTTAAACTCCCTAATATGCCCCTGTGAATAGCCTGCATTCTTTGAGAAAATCCATCAAGACTATCACTTAATAATTACGCAAAACAGCCAGAATAACCTTCTAATCTCAATCCTCTGCCTTAGATTTAATTGGCTGAGAAGATTTCTTCAGAAACTGCTGTTCCGATTGATGCTTTTTTTTGGAAGGGACCCTAATGAGACTAAGGAATGCACATTACTGAAAGAACTTCTGCAGCTGTCCACTGGCCACTGAGATGTGTTTGAATATGTTTTATTTGGAATAAACCTGTACATGCATGAATTAGAGCATCTCCACAATAATTCAAGCTACTTCCCTACCACCAGATGTCCCTTTGGAAGCCAGAGTAACAATAACAAAAAACACATGTACTTTGGACATGTTATCTGAAGGGACTCATGGCTGGAGAAGGACATCAGGCTTGGTAAAGTAGAGGGTCCTGAAAAAGAGAGAGCTCTTCAGCACATTGGACTAACAGTGTGACTGCAACAGGCTCAACCATAGAAACGGTTGCCTGGCTGGCATGGGTTCAGGTGGTGTTTTCTTCTGTTGAAAAGAGGGCTGCTCTGGGTTGGAATGGTCTAGGTACTAACTATCTCATGGCAAAAACAAACATACCAAAACTCAAAAAAATGACAGGAGCTGAGATGCTGTGAGTGTGGATGATGAAGGGATGGTGAAACATGACCATTGAGGGAGCTAGTAGTGGGGACACTCATCGAATTCATCCCACTGCCCTGCTGATTTTACATGGGCTTATAAATTGTCTATAATAGAATGGCTCCAAAATTAAGAATAAATGGAAAACATTCCTCAAAGTCTCACTCAGTTTTATGTTTCAGTTCCTTCAAAAATGGTTACAAAGAGTCCATCTGCCACTCGCTGCTCTCCTTTTTCTTCTCCCGAGAACACAGAACTCCATTTCTCCTGCACGTGACGCTGAGGCAGAGATGTGCCCTGCAGCATACTGAATAAGAAGCTGCACTGCCCTGGTCCACCTCAGAGTACTGATTGATGAAATGATTACATGGTACTTTAAAGAGAGGAGCCTGCCTGCTTCCTTTCCAAGCTCAGATTCGAGGCACCATGTTAATGAAAAAGATTGAGGTGTGTGGTGTGAGGGCAAAGCACTTGGCTTTTAACCAAGTCAGCAGTTTGCACGCACCAGCTACTCGGGGAGAAAGAGATGGCAGAGTGCTTCCCCACAGACCTATCGCTATGGCTACACCATGGTCTGTTCTCCGCTGTCTTTTAAGGTTGTTATGGGACAGAATTCAGTCTATGGCAGGAGAAATGGAGTATCGACTTTGTGTTGATACTGCTGAAAAAGAATATCTCCTTTGTGAATTATTTATCACTGGTGTAACCCTGTAACCGCACCTATTTCACATTTCCAGCTTTTCATCTTTTGACATGAAACCCATCAGAATGCACTTTCATCTTTCCCACAGTTGGCAGGTGGCTCCCCCCTCGCCCCTCTCATGTCCATTCCAGTTGTTTTTTTTTTAATTCTCATCACCCTGTTTTAACTTTAAGGTTCTCTAGGTGTATATACATAATTCCCTAAGAGCTTCTCATTTTGCCCTTGGCTGCTCTTCCTCTGCACTCCTCGATCGTGTGGCTTCTTCATTTGCATTATGGGCACTCAACTTTGCCCATTTAACATATATGATTCATAGAAGCGTAATTCAGTTCAAGTTTCCATGATTCAGGACTAAGCCAATAAAATGCAACGCTTCACACTTTTCTATTCAAGTATTCCTTTATTCCTCTGGAAATTGCTTGTATTAATAACATCACTTCAACTATGCTTAAAGAGTACTGGTAGTGCAGTGGTCATGTGCTAGGCTGCTTACTGAAAGTTTGGCACTTCGAATCTGCAGTCTTTGCAGAGGTAAAGATTTGCAGCCTACAGAACTCTATGGGGGAAATTCTATGTTTTTTTTTTTTTTAATTTTGGTAAGCAGTCCTGTTACCTTACTGATCAGAAATTCGATAGTGTTGGTTTCTCATGGAATCCTGTTTCTTCCATCAGAAAGGCCATAACACACGGCTTCTCTGCCTCTGTAGCCTCCGATGAGATACCTACACCTACCAGTCCCACTGTCCTGGCCTAGCGGCTTTTCCCTTGTGTCTCCTAATATCCTATCTAAGGTAGGGTCCCTCCATTTTTATTCATTTGTGTGCTTCCATGTTTAAATATCTGAGGATGACAAAATCTCCTAGTTGTCCACTGTCCTATCCCTATCACTTAGCTCAGCCAGTACTTTGTACAATAAGTATTTGCTGAATTAGAAGGAGTGAAACAGATACATTAAAAGAGAAAAGTAAAGGAGGCATGGTGTATGTAAAATAGAACTAAGATAAAAAGCTTACGAGGAACATTAATTTGAGGTCTGTACATCTCACCATCATATATATGATTTATCCTTTGGTCATCCTAGGGAAACAACTTGAGAAATCCTTTAATTTTGGTTAATAGTAGAATCCATTAAATTTGACTTCAATTATCTAAATAGCCAATAATTTCCTCTTACTGTTAAATGCTTTCTCAGCAAAGATTTAAAACTCATGGAAGATGAATGTTACTGATTGCCATCATGACTCTGCCACCTTTCAAATATTTTGGATGTGCTACTAAAAATAAACAGTACCTTGTCTGTCTCTTTCTAGTTGGCACAAAAAATTCACCACTGGTCATTTACAAATAGTAAGAAAGAAGAAGGAAGAAGGGGAGGAGGAGGAGGAGGAGGAGGAGGAGGAAGAGGTGGCGACAGCAGTGGCATGGAAACTTTATGCAGGATGAAAAAAATAAAATTAGCAATTATTTTGATACATGCTTAGCAAATCCTTGAGTGGGATCAGTGGGTACCAGGCTTCATTCTACACAAACTTTGGAAGAAAGGCCTGGCAATCTGAAAAAGCTGCCATTCCAAACCCTTTGGAATACAGTTCTATTCTGCTGTATCTGAGATCAACAGGATTCTGAACCAATTTTATATCAGCTGGTCATCGTATTCAGTGAAACACCACATGGCAGTAATTCTACTAACTCTATCCCAAAAGACATATAGAAGTCACCTGATCTATAAAAGTTATCTACTGTGAGGTAAAAGCCACTTCCATTTTGAAAAAACAATGCTTAGCGGGGCTGAGCCCTGATGGCGTAGTGGTTGTGCATGGGACTTGGGCCCACTGGGTTGGAGGTTCAAATCTAGCAGCAAGGCTGGGCCTCCTACTCCCACCCCCAAACAAAAAACTAACAAGCAAACAAAAAACAATGTTTAACAGCTGACTCCAGTTTAGCCCTGATGTGGACACTTGGCAATGTCTGAAGGTATTTTAGGTTGTCAGAACTGAGAGGGGTATAATATTGACAGGGCATCCACCCACAACAAATAATTATCTGATTTGAAAGGTCAGTAGTAAAATCTTGTTTTGAAGTATAAAGATCAGAAGACTAAAGAAACCTAAAACCCCCACGTGCCTATGGATGGAATAATTATCTATGTCTTTGGGAGCATATTAATGAAAGTTTTGTCCAGTTTCCAGCCTACAATCGAAATGTAAATATTGTCCAGTTACCAAAATTGCTAATCTGTACAAATCAACAAATCAAGTAATTTGGTCAAAAAAAGTATTCTCTATAAGTATAGTTATACTTTTTCTCAACAATGTTTGCAATTGTAAACCAGTGACTGAATTAATGGTAATGTCAACAGAACTAGCATATGCCTCATAGAGATAATTCACAATGTCCTTCAATAAAATAATAATTATGTGTCAAAGTGAACTAGCAATATAAATAACCAAGATTCATCAATAGATTTTGAACCCCAATCTAATTGTAGCCCCAATCTAAGAGCAATCAGTTCTTATGCCATGGCCCTGATCAATATCTACCCCCAGGAAGTGATCATTGACAAAATGGGTGTTGTAACAAAGTGAAGAAAAGCTGATGGGACTCAACCATCAGAATAGTGTCTGGGATATTAAAGCCTTATCTTAAAACAAGTGCCCATCTAGATGATACACTGGCTATATCCACACAGAAGAAGCGCACCAGCATGTGTCATCCAGGAACTCTAACTGATAAAATCCAATGCTGAAGAAGGGAATGGCATTGAAGCTGAACTGCTGAACACTGGGTTAAAGGAGGCAGCAGAGGACAGCCAAAGCCCAGAACACATTTGTAGGGTCCCCCATGGTATTAGTATCAAATGATTCCCCATTGGCTCCAGATCAGAGATGGGAAAGTCCTATTGCCAGACAGAGCACATTGCAGGATGAATGACTACAACTGCAGTTGTGTCAAAATGTGACACCTTGTCAGTGATCGCCCCCTTAACTTCTTGTATAATTGCTCCAGTTTTTAACATTTTCTATTGAGATTTTTTGTTTTATTGTCATTGTTGCTAGGTTGTTTGTATTCTGTTTTGATTTATATACTTTTCAGAATAAGAAATCCAGATTAGGTGTAACAATAGAGACAACAAATGGGTCAAAAGATTCAATGGGACATAACAGGCGGGGGTTGGGGGGAGGGCTGGAAGGAAATAAGGAGTTAAGAGCAATGCGTACAAGGCAGAAGAAATGTATTGGCATTAATGGTAGTGAAGGTTGAACAGCTCATGAATGCAACTGAATTACTGAAATGCATGCTGGTGATTTTCAGTGAAATTACTAAAATAAATCAATTATTAAATTTAAAAAGGAGGAAAATATCAGAAATATTTTGCTACCACATAATTTGGGCTATCTTGAGCAACAACTAAAAATTTAGAAACCTATTGCTACAGCACACTAAAATTATAAAGCAAAGGAAGAAAAGAATTTAATCAGCTTAGTAGATTCAAGAAACTCATTTGATAAGAATACATTTCCAATGATACAATATACTTTCATATAAAAATGCATTTCTTACATCCAAAGACAAAATTATAATAACTTTTGAATTAGTGGAGTAACCCATAAAGCCCCAAACTAAAAACAATAGAGTTGTTTTGGTGGTGCCACATAAAATATATGCTTTGCTTAAGGAAGTATATGCTCATATCCATTATCTGATCAATGATCATTATTTGGGGACACCTACACTGTACAAAAGTTGGGACTAGATGTCCTTTATCTTTGCTTGCAGTTCTAAATTAAGGTTTTTTTTTTTAAATATGAATTTACTACCACAGCCTAATCCTATGATAGGATGAGATGACACTTGAAACCAAAAAACACTCTGTTTATAATAAATTATTCTGATATAGGGGCAGTATCTAGTTTATGACTTGTCACCTAACATTTATTACCTTTCTTATCCCAAGTTGGTCCCCTTGGTGATGATCAAAACTTGAATTTACACGTGGCTAGGAACTGGTACCGTTGAGGATTTGAAAACCATTCTAATTACTAGCGATGCTTCCTGGAATGATGGTTCATCTGAGTCTGATTTTAGTTGTCCTCTAAACATTCTACTCACTCTCCGGAACGCAGTACAGAAGCTCTTATTGAAACAGAAAAGCAAGAGACACTTAAGGAAGAGGCATTACCATGGAAACTGCTCTCATACCCATAATTTACCATTCAAAGACTTTGCTGGTCATAAAATTGCCAATGGAAATTTTGGAGAGAGATAACACAAATTTTGGATGCAGTTCAGGTGCCCGTGGGGAAAAATGAAACATGCCACTGTTTGCCACAGAGTGATTTTCCAGGTCCAAAGATGGTTTGTCAGTCTAGCTTTAGCTGATCCTATTTTAATAAGGCCTAACTAGCTCACTTGTGGAGGAGAATGCCTAAATAAATATTTAGGTCAAGTTTTTGAAAGATAGCTGATTTTTATGTAGTTGAAAATTATTATATCACCATCTGTATTTTATTTCATATATTTGTATCTTATTTTCTGTAGTGACAATTTTGATCTTATATGGAAGAAAACAAGCTTTCTTGGAACAAAACGAAACTGACAGCAGTGAAAGTATTTAAAATGCGACACCACTTTATGTTGATTAGATGCACAATGCACAATGAGGTCTTGGGAAAAATGTGGCAAGTGTAAATTTTACTAATATCACAGAGTAATAAAATGATCCCTATCTTTGACGATGACCAAGTTAATGATAAGTAAACATTTCTCCCTGTCCCCATTTAATGGCTCTATCAGATCTAGAGATCTTCAGCTTAGGGAAAATCAATAAGTAACTGGGGAATTCAGCTTCAGGAATTGTAAAGCTCTCCTTAGCTCACGGGCCCTGAGTCAATGCTGACTGGAGAGACCCTTCAGGACAGGGTTAGAACTGCCCCTGGGGATTTCCACGTCTGTAAATCATGATGGGAGCAGAACGCCTCGCCTCTCAAAAGTTTCTTTGCTTTTGTGACTTATCAAACTGCATTATTTAAGTGAATACATTTTTAAAAGGATCATTGAAACATCACTTTTTATATTTGCTTTAGAATGATATTGCAAACAATATTCATTCAGATATTTCAACCACATGCATATAAACTAGTGAGCCTTTAGTAGCAATATGCAAGAAACATGTAATGTTCAATGTGTTGTGGTTATACCTTAGTTATGCATCAGATATACAGTTCTGATTAATATTAAATTAATCCAAATTAATTGTGAAGTTCTTAGAAGACAACTGTTAAATCCAAGGGGAAAATGTTTATGCTGGCACTAGAGAAGGTTGTCCTGGCCAAGGCAGATCTCTTGGAGTGGAGCTCCGGCTTACCTTGAAGGAAACAGTACCTAGGAGCCATTAAAAAGATAATCTGGGACTGAGCCCTGCTAGCGCAGTGCTTGAGTGCAATACTGCGGCCCACTGGCTTGGCAGTTCAAATGCAGCAGCAGCTCTCCAGGAGCAAGGCTGTGTAGCTTCCACAACCAACAAAGGGCAGTGATGCCCCCCAAAAACAAAACAAAAAAGAAAGATAATCTGATGTACATAGTAGCCAGAGTTCATAGCAAGGAGATAGTTCACATCAGCCACTGCCAGTGCTCAGCAGCTGTCCATAGGTGAGGGACAACCATGTGAAGCTCTACGATGCTAACCTGGTTGGAAGCTGGGGGATAGAATCCAACTAGAGGCAACTAAGAGGCCAGCATGCGTCTCCACACTGGAAAGATCCATCAGTGAAGACCCTGCAGATAGATCATGGCTTTCCTCTTGACATTCTAAAAGGCAAGCTTTCTGCCACAGAGTCGAGCCTTATCAATGAGCTGACTCGGATACTAGCAGCCTGGTAGGCTCCCAAGGCTATAACTCTTTACAGGGACAAAGAGTTTATGTTTTTACCCAGGAGTGGCTGGTGGGTTTGAACAGCTGGCCTTGCTAGGAGCAGCCCTGTGTCTACGTGGTTAATAAAAAGCTCAAGAGAATAAGGAGAGAAACTTGCAAGTTAGAATGTGTATGACTTTGTAAAAGGACAAGGTCCATATGATGACATAAAATACCACTTGCCTGTTTCCCTCTTTCTGTTCAGTCTTCTTTGGGCGAGGGATGAAACGAATGAACAAACAAAAACCTCAGAGCCATCAAGTCACTTCAGAGTCATGCTGACCCTATAGAATAGGGGAGAACTGCACCCATGGGTTCCCCGCACTGTAACTCTTCTAGGACCCGAAAGTCTTGTTGTTGTGCCCTTGGAGTGCCGGGTGGTTTGGGGTGGCTAATCTGGTGGTTAGCAACCCTGGCCAGCACTCACTTGCCTGTCAGGACTCCTAGGTGACTGATGAGAAGAGAAAATATTAATTACATTTGAGAAGCAACTAACTGGATTAAAAGAATCACCTAACAGGCTATTTGTTGCCAGTGGACTGAAAACTACTCACCAAACTTAATTCTTCCCTTTGGCAATTGCTTAAATGCACTAGTTTTTTGCTGGCTGCTTCTGGGATAGCAATTAACTGATAAATAGCTATAGAAGCGGCTCTATACATTTCAATGATCACTGACTCATTTTCTGAGTGAAATGGCCATGAAACAATTTCAATCATCCAGTTTGGCTTGAACCAACCCATCATTAAAAATGACAAGTCAATTCAGTCAATGAATTATATAGGAAATGGTTCAATGACGTCAAATATTGTTATCAACAGCAACAAAATCAAATAGAACTTATAAATAGACTTTTGAACTTATAGCCTCTTGGAATGTTATGGGCCAGAATGGGCCTGTTGGACTTTCAGAATATTCTCTTAAATCTTCATTTCTGTTCTGCATTTCTTCTTGTAAATCAGTCTTTGGAGTCAAAATAAATATTGGATGGCAGGACACAGTCTTCTGATGAAATCCTAATGGAGAACGACCCATGCCTTTCTTTGATTTATGAATCAAAGCTATTATAGGCAGATTCTTACTGAATTGTAAAATGGGGAGGTAGAGAGTAATATGTTGTGCAAAGAATCCATGCTGAGCTTAAGTTGCTCATTCTTATTTCTCCCGGGACAAATATGTGATACACTGTTAGTAAAACACTGGTTTGGAAGGAGAAAGTACAGCCTAAGTTTCTGAATTCCCTTGCCAAAAATCCTCTGTCTCTTCTTTATAGGGGTGGGCTTGCAAATAGGTAGAAATTATGCTACATTCCAAGTGAATTTCTATGTTTCATAGATGATTGTCCATTTCAGCTGTCATCAAGGTGAGTAATGAAATTGTTCTGAGTTTATAACTAAAGATTTAAAAATTATATTCTTTAGTCATTTAGGATCGGTAGGTCAATGCCTGTATTTGCAAGGACCCTTGCTGATGTTTTGCTAAACTATGTCTGAATTAATTTTACATGGAATAAATTAGTACTAGGATAAAATGACCAGACATCCTACTTTTTAACAATTTAACAACATCCCACGGTGTTTTAAAACTAAAATAAATATATTACAATAATATTTTTGTGTTCTCTGAAAATTTTTGTTGCTCCACATAGACCAAATTTTTAATCAAGAACCAATACCCCACCCCCTGGTCAATGATGTCCCGCTTAAAATCCGGTCACTTTAGACTAGGATCATCATTGGATTTACATATATCTTTGATAGAACCTAATTAAGGGTCCACACAATAACTACTCTATATACTTGAAAGAAATAAACCTTTTAAATACCGAATTCTGCAAGCATTGCCTATTTGCGTCTGTTTGAGTATCAATTGTGCACTCTAATAACAGAGGCAGGGAAGAGTCCTGAATTCAGGATCTAATGTGAATATCATAATGATTTCTTGAAAATTAGACTGAGCCTCAGTGGTGTAGTGGTTGAGTGTGGGACTGGGGCCCACTGGGTTGGCGGATCAAACCCAGCAGCAGCTCTCCAGGAGCAAGGCTGGGCCTCCTACTCCCACCAGGCGCAGTGATTCCCCCTCCCCCCCAACACACACACACAAAAAGAAAATTACTGGCAAGCAGTGAGTTGGTAGCTTGAGTTTTCACTCACTGAGAATATTTTATACATCATTTTGTACAATGTGCAGAGCACTACGGGTTCTGTTAACAGCGTCCTTTTCTGCTTCCTTTTTAAGGAAATGGTGAAAATCATGAAGTCAACATGAGTCACAGGCTAGATTTGGAGTCATTTGGATCCTCTTTTGTGGGTGTCGTTCCATTGTTCTCGTAAAAGGTCTAATTGAAATCAGGATGTCTGTGCTTTGTCAGGGCGCTAGTAATTAATTCATTCTCTTGGCTTCTGCTCTTCTTTTCCATAAAGTCTTTAAAGCAGACATACCAAAAGGCCGATTGGTAGCTGTTGTGGCCTTCACTCCAACTCATGGAGAGATGGCTTGGAGGTGGAAGACATGGTTCCCCGTGCTACCTCATCCTCACCATTGCTGGCCTGAGTGTACTCTGGTCACTATTGTACTAGCCTGTCTCACTGAGGGTTGCTTTCAACGTTGCTTGCCCACAGTTTCACAGAACATGATGCTCTGCTCCTTTGCTTAAGTTCTCCTGACGACATGTCCAAAGCAAGTGAGAGAGACGATTTACTGTTTTGTTCCACAAGGTTTTCCTCATTTAATTTTCAGAATAGATGCCTGTCTGTCTTCGTCTGGAAGCTCCGCTGACACGTATCCACCATGCTGACTAGGCTGGCAACACTCACGGCATAGTTTCCAGCAACCTGCATGCTATCACAGTCTGACAAATTGATGACTCGTGAAAGACGTAAGCAGTAAATCCTAAATTCGAGAAAATGGTCTGTTCTCCTCTAGGTTTCAGGTTTCTGGTTGGTGCTGGATACGAACACTGTTTTCTGCCTTTACTCCCCAAATGTTTTGGGCTCATTGTCTTTTCTACTACTTGGTAGTTTCTCATGGAATCAGGATTTGGGTTTTGTTTTTGTTTTTTTCCCCAACCATGGCTAGTTTCCTGAATACTGCAGGCAGTTTGAGGAAAATCTGTGCTACAACATAACAGCTATACTTATGAAAGGCAGAGTTTATTTCTGAAAAAAACACTGTTATTATAAATGGGGTCTTCCATTACATGGAAATATGGATGTCTTACCATTTGGGGTGAACTTCCCTTGAACTTGGCCCTAGCAGTTCTTACTATTAACCTTCCTGTAGTCTATATTTTGAAAGTCGAATTATGTTCCTCATTGACTTGTGTCCTCTAAAACCACATGCTGAAAATCCTAACTCCTATGCTGTGATTATCATCTCATGTGGGAATGAATTTTCCTTGTGATTCCAGTGAGGCTTTATGAGGGAAGAGTGCATATCTAAAATCAATCGCTTTTGAACTACAAAAGAGTCTATCCAGCAAGGACGTGAGCAAGCAGAGAGAAGAAGAGAGATACACAGTGCTGCATAAAAATGGCCAAGGAAGGGGCCAATGAATCGCAGCTGAAGCGCCAAGGATCCCCCTCCAGAGCCGCACAAAGAGAAGGCTTTCCCTGAGAGACTCCATCTTGAATTCTGACTTCCCCATGCCGAAACTGAGAGAGAAAAAAATCCAGCTACCCATGTATGGTATTTCTATTGTAGCGGCACTAGATAACCCACACACATCACTACTGGGTTTTTTCAGAATCCATGAGTCTACTGAGCTAATTTCTATATATTCTGATGAATCTCAGTAGAAATATTATATATAGAAAATCAAGTACTGAATTGGTAAATGTGTTAGGCAACATTTACTTCTCAGCCAGACTTCATGAGGAGTGTGTGTTTGTGTGTGTGTGTGTGTGTGTGTGTGTGTGTGTGTGGTGGGGTGGGGCAGGAGAGAGATAGTGAGTCATGCAGTCACTCAGCGATCTAGACCTTCCAACTTGCAGCTTTGCCAGCCTTTGGGTTCCCTGTTATTCTCCTTATTTAAATAGAGGTTAAATTGCAAGGGCTTGAAAATTGTCACCAGCAACTAATCTATTGCCCAGAACATACTGGAATTTATTGTCTAAAACCCAAGGACCAAACTCACTGCCAGCAAGTTGATTCTGACCATGGTGGCCCTGTAAAACAGTACAGAACTGCCCCTAAGGGCTTCCAAGATTCACTACCAGAGTAGAAAGGCATTTTTTCTCCTGTGGAGCAGCTGAGGTTTTGAACTGCTGACCTTGTAGATCTCAGCACACAGGGTAACACACTCCACCACCAGCTTATCTTGATTGAAAGATAAGCTGGATTTAGCAAAATCCAAAGGAGGGAACTGTATCAGAGTTTATATTCTGAGCACCTGGTTTGCAGGCAGCTATGGAGGACAATGGAAACTCCAAAGTCCTTTGCAGGGCTCACAGGGATTGAGCTTCTTTTGAATATCTCCTGTGACCACAGTTCAGGGATGTGAAATGCCTTGCTATCAGGAAGAGAACATTGCGGAGTCAACTATGGCAGATGTACTTAGGTTAAAATATAAGACCTTATCATATGATCTTCCTTTGGACAAATTTTAAAGTTGCTTCAGTTTTTAATATTTCTGCTTTTTTAATTGAGGTGTTTTTCATGTTTTATCAATGATGTTGCTTTTGCTTGTTTGTTGTGCCCTGCGTGGTTTTCTGAATATGAAATCCAGCATCATTAAATCTATGAAATCATAACTGGATTAATAATTATTTAGGGTCCTGGCAAGGGAGGTCTTGTAGAAATGAGAAGCAAACAGTAATGAGTATGAGAAAGAAAAAAATGTTCTGAAATTGATTGTGGTGAATTGTACAACTCTTCTTAATATGATTGAACTATTAATTGTATGTTATGTGAATTGTATATCAACAAAACGTAAAAAGAGAAAGGTAAGCTGGAGAGTCTTTAAAAAATTTTATACTAAATTAGGTGGGATTTACATATCAGATCATTATTTTTGCATTCAAGTTAGGACACCTTATCAAACTTCCCCAGTAGTGTGGTCAGCTGGAATATATAGTTTAATTAAGTCCCTAGAAGAAAAGAACTTGAATATTACTAATGACTTGCAATCTGTCACAAATATGAAAAACTAACATCACTCTTCTTTGAACAAAAATGGAAAGGTGATATTGTTCTATTACATCTTTCCTTTTTCTTTTATTAAAAATGTTGACTCTTATTTTTATATCTGCTTGTAAAAGTGATGTTATACTAATATCGATTCTATAGCTGACACATGAAAATGATTCTATGCCTTACCCAGTAAAATTGTAAAGCATTTTTCTAATGAAAGTAATATATTCACACTGAGCTTTCCATATTTCCTTGTTCCATCTTTGTGATCAATGGCAGTCATTTACAAGATGACAGCACGGTGTTTCAAGTTCAAGCTGAAGGAAGAAGGGAAACAGAGTCACCTAATCATGAAGGAGTATACTTAATGGTAGACCTTGGGCTTGCCAGCCAGTCACATTTAAAGAAAAAAATACTTAAAGGATTTCTGAGAATGAAATTTTGTAGTCACCAGGGAATATATTTTTATTTCATATAGAGAGTGCTAGCTTGAGCCGGATTCAATTTGACAGCAGTTTTGTTTTGCTTCTTGTTTTTGGTTTTGGTGATTGACAGTGTTTGGGTGTATTGGGATAATTTATGGTATTGATGTCTAAGAAAATTTAATGCAGCTTTCTGAATACTTTGTTTACCATTTGAAATGAGATTTAAGCACTGAGAATAGTAATTCCAAAACATTTTTTTTCTCACAGCAACAAGGCTCTCCATAGTTTTATTTAGAAACAAAGGGATTACAAATACATGATTTAAAGAGTCAAGTCCTCATTTCAGTAATAATATGTATATTTGAATGTATGCCTATCACAGGAAGGCACTTCTTGTCTCCATATAAGAACTGTTAGGTGTGTTCTTTCCTGGCAAGGCCTGGGAAAGAGTGAACAAGCTGAGCACTTCAGAACTGGATTTCAAACTAGCTTGTAGCTGTTCTTGTGCTACTGAAAATGACACATTCTTTGATAAGGAGATGGGGACATTCCAGCTTTGAAGACATCACCTATCCCAAATCATTTTCTTGGCCTATGGATTTATTGAAGATACACTGTCCATTGACTAATGGAAAGTGTGTTTGCTGGTTGCTGCCAAATAGGAAGGGTTCTACCACTATAAACCATTTAGGAACAAGAAAAGAAAATATATTGATAGCTTTCCACTCAAGTCATTAATCAGATTTTGTCTTAAATACAGAGATTAGTAAACTTGAAAATGTCAAATGGGTTTGCCTTCCAACATTGCATGTGATGCTCATGTCATTTAAGCTAATTTAGAAGAGGAAGGCAGGAACTAAAAAAAATTGCTATTTAATTTTAATCTTTCTTATTGTGAAGGGGGTGAACGTGTGCAGAGCAAATTGCTTTTCCACTCAATAATCTAAAAGCATCTTGGTGTGTGATAATAATACAATCTCCACCATGTAACAGCCCTCTTCCTGTGTCCTTCTGTTGAATTTAATCCTTCTTTTCTAGTCTTTCTTGCCTAATGAGGTTTATCCCTGAGAAAATGCTGCCCTGTAGCTCTCAAACGATTGATTGTTCTAAGAACGGTGCACCTCCCTGTTGTTATTACAGGCCTGTCTATGGTTGGACGGAAATTAGAGCTCTGGAAATGCATTCAGCTCCTCGGTGAGGGATGTGTAAGGACCAAAGGTGTAGGTGTTCCATCAGTCTCATCAGACCAGGAAGTGTGCTTCTTTTTGTGATTTTGAGTTTTGAACCACAGTTCTCTCCTGCTCAGCTCAGGACATGCTATTGTGATCCCTTTCAGAGCAGGCAACGTCGTATGGAGACACCATTCAGTTCTTTGATCTCAGTGTCATGGCGGCTGGTATATGCATGGTTCAATCATCTTTGGGACTAATTATTTCCTTCATTTCTTTAACCTACCATCTATCAAGCTATGAGTCAAGGCCTGATATCAGCATTTTATATGAAGTACTCTTTATTATTCACTGTCTTGTGGTATAAAAAAACCCTCTTTTAGAACCTCTCTTTTCTTCTCTCCCATGTTAGCTAGTATTATATCTCATTAAACTTGCATATGTACTTATTCATGAAATACTTATTGGCCACCTAATATATACTAAGCACTAAGTAGTTGATGGCAGTGACTTTTTTTTCTTTTTTTCTTTGTGTGGTAGGCTCACGTGACGTATACATTGAAGGATTTCTACCTATGATATTCAACTCATTTTACTACAGTTCGGCCTTCAGCTCCTCAGCTTTTCATCTTAACTCTTACCTCATTTGGCAGAAGCTTCTCTCTTCTCGAGGCTTCTATCACACAGACTGAAACTTAAATATCACTTTCTCTGAGCAATTCCCATGATCTATGAGTCTAATCTAAGTTTCTCAAGTTCACCCTCCCAGAGTCACATTTCATTCTCCATCAATCCATTTGCCATAATTTACAACTATACACTTAGGGAGATTTCTGACGACTGTGTTCTCAGATTGAGCATGATCTCTTTGAGGTCAAGAGTCATGTCAACCATATTTAAAGGTTTGTGTTCTGTTCTCCTTGCACAGGGAATGCAGGGCATGCATTTTAGCTGGGAAGTGAAATGTTCAATTTACTCTTTAAGATCATTTCTGGCTGCTGTAATCCTAGTTGTCTGTGAATTTTCTTTCTTTCTTTTTTTTCAACCAAACAGCTGTTGCTGCTGCTGCTGTTTCTTTTTTGGCAAACTAAAACATTATTCTGATTTTTAAAAAAGACCAAGATGCCTGATTACCATGTAGTTCTCTTTACCATTCAAATTCATGTCATTTTATAGACTTATATCTGTTCATTATAGATATATGCAGCAACCCAGAAGCAATAATCTTCCATTTATACGTGACATCTGAATATCTATTCTCTTCTTGCCCTAAATTAAACACAACCGTACTGATCAGTCAAAATGAGGTTGTAGTAACAGACGTCAGGGATTCTAGATAGGGTCTGTATTAAATGGTAAGTGCTAATAAGAGCAGGTCATGAAAAAAGCACTAAATACAACATATCCAGGGCTAACATAATTAAGGGAAGAAAAATATCAAAGCCATAAAAATACTTTGATGTTGTATAAAACGATATTGATGGCTTATACACCTTTTCAAAGTCTTTCATTCACAGCTAAATCCAAACAGAAAATTCAGAGCATTAAGGTTAGGAAAATCTGGGAGCCGGTATTTTTTTTTTTCAATGAGGCAGGTATTTGAAAGCATCCTCTAAGTGGGCTGTTCTTTTGTTGTTCAGATTCCTGCTCACTGAACCGATTTCCTGTTTGGAGACTGAACCAAGGATTAGTGAAATTTGATTTGAAAAATGTCACTAATGAAACATCAGGAAGAATGGGAACGGAAATGCTGAATAATATTTATTGCTTATATTTATGTATGTGACTCACCTCCTCAGTAATTTTAACTCAAGTACAAAAGAAAATTACTATTTTAATACATCCCCCCAAACCATTTGCAGGGATTTAAAACACTCAGACCTCTCTCTTAGGGTCGTCCATGAGAGGAGCCCTAGGGGCACTGTGGGATAAGCATCAGAGGTGACCACAAAGTTCGCCTTTCAAGTCTCTGAGCCACCCAACCAAAGAAAGACAAGACTACCTGCTTTCATAAAGAGGTAGAGGCTTTGAAGCCCCAAGGAGTAATTCTGTTCTGCTCTACAGCACCAGAGTCAACACGATAGCATTTGCCTTTGGGTCATCGAGAGAAAAAAATTGAGCTCATGAGCCCATGTACTGTTAAAATTGTGATAGCCGGGACATGGACTAAGAAACCCAGGATTGCCATCGAGCTTCATTGATGTCATATCCAGCTACCAGTTTCATGGAAGAGATGGAACTAAAAGTATATAAATTATGCTCATGTATATGCTGAACTCAGTAATGATTTCATATTTATACTGCATTATTTTGCATTTCTCATTGCATTATAAACCCGTTCTGATAGTAACTAATTGATTGATTCTCATTAAAGTAATGCATTAAAATCATTCCTTAGAAGAACAAATGTACATAGATAAATACTACACTTTTCAATACATTCTGAATCAGTGGTAACACAGAAGATAAATGACCTCCAATTGGAAAAGAGTCATAATTTTTGTGTTCCCTGTGGTATAATAGTATAAATAGTGATGTGCTATCATCTTGTAATATCATAGAAATACATTGAAATAATCAAGACTAAAGAAAGTAAAGCAACAATATCCTAGTTCTCATTCACATTATAAAACCTGTAGAGAATAATATCTTACTATAGTTCTACAAGCTATAGGTAAACTGGTATGTGAGAAATTTTAAATGTTTTTTTTGTTTTGTTTTGTTTTTTTGTTTTTTGGGGGGCCATCACTGCCCTCTGGTGGTCATGGGAGCTACACAACCTTGCTGCTGTTGGATTTGAACTGCCAAGCCAGTAAGGTGCAGTCCTGCACTCAACTACTATGCCACCAGGGATCAGCCCTAAATGGTTTTTTTTTTTGGGGGGGGGGGCATCCCTGCTCTCCGGTGGTGGGAGTAGGAGGCCCAGCCCCACTGCTGGAATTGAACCTCCGTCCTAGTGGGCCGCAGTCCCGCGCACAACCACTACGCCACTGGGGCTCAGCGCCCCCCCCTTTTTTTTTTTTAATGAAGTGTTTTTTTGTAGTCTTTTAGTTCACAGAGACTTGCCCCTGGTACATTTATTTTTTTTTAAATCATTTTATTGGGGCTTCATACAACTCTTATCTCAATCCATTCATCCATCTATTGTATGCAAAGCACATTTGTACATTTGTTGCCATCATTATTCTCAAAACGTTTTCTTTCCACTTAAGCCCTTGGTATTAGCTCCTCATATTTCCCCTCCCTCCCCACTCCCCCCTCCATTTTAAATGCTTTTAAAAATTAATAAATCACACACTTTCTTGGTTTTCCTCCTCCAAATATTTGGGCAGGGGTTAGAGGAGGTGTGGATAATTTTTTTGAAGTAAATACATGAAATATATACTGAAATACTTCATCTTGAATTTTCCATAGAATAAGTCAAGATATTATAAGATTCCTTTGAACTGAAGACCACAGAACTAATATTTTTAGAATACTGATCACATGTTAATTATTCACTGAATACTGCAAGGTAAGTATAAATATCAATGCCTTTTATGTAAGTAAATCACAAAGCTGGATATTTAGTCTGGGCCAATCCCAGGCTCTTTTTACTCTGCCCCTAACCCCCTCTTCCTTCCTTCCTTCCTTTTTTTAAAATTCCACCTCAATAACAGATGTGGACTGAAATAAAATACACAAGAGCAAGCATAGAAAACAAGAAAGTGACTAACATTAGAAGAAATCAAATTGCAAAGTCATAATAAGAGTACTACTAAACTTGATAAAGAACATGTTTAAAAGACTCAAGGGCTGAGCCCTGGTTGCGTAGTGGTTGTGTGCGGGACTGCGGCCCACTGGGATGGAGGTTCAATTCCAGTTCCACAGGAGCAAAGGCTGGGTCTCCTACTCCCACCACTAGAAGGCAGTGATGCCTAAAAAAAAAAACTAAAAAAAAGATTCAAAATAGGTTGTCATAATTTTTAAAATAATCCATAAAGAGTCTTGCTACCCACTATTTGTGCCATGCATGCTCATATTAAATATGACTAACCTATAGAAACAGAGGGCACTGAAGAAGCAAGAACTCTATGGCTTTGGACTTCATTATAAAAGACATCTTTCACCTTGCTTTTGCTTACCTGGTTCATTCTGGAATAAACTAGAAGCCATGTCTTGAGAACACTAGAATAGTTATGCAGAAGCCTTGCAAACATGTCATTTGTGTGAGAAAGCCAAATTGGAAATAAATCCTCCAACTTCCCTCAAGCTTTCAAATAGCAGGAACCCTGAAAAATGGGTTTTTCCAACAACTTTATGAAAGAAAAATCCCAGGCGAGAATCATTCCTGAATTTTCAGTTGACTCAATTCCAAATATCTGATCCTTAGGTGATCCAATATAGTGAAGGGATAATACAAGTTCATTGCACAACAATAGGTTACTAATATATGCATATCAATATGAAGCTTACTGTTAGTTGAATTGTTAGGCAGGATGAATAAAATACTTGATATGCAAAGTCAATATCATACTGATATTAAATATAACCACTACATCACTGCAAATACTTCAGCAATATCTTTGTTTTAAAGCAATAGCCTTCCCGAATATTATCAAATTCTTAACTAATATTGGCAAAATAAGGGATAGGAAAAGGACCTACTTCTCTTTTAGAAGATATTGCTACTGAAGAATGCAATTTGAATGTTTACAGATGCCAAGTGATAGTGAACTTTAAATTCTATACCAGTCTATATATATATATATATATATATATATATATATATTTTAACACCGTAACCATATTTTGTAGTGGCTAGGTGCTGTTAAGACAGCTTCAACTAATAGTGATCCTTTGATTCTTTACACAACACAATGAAGCCCTGCCTGATCATATGCCATTTTGAAGATCATTTAAATTTGAGCCCAAATTGAAGCCATGATCCCAATTCATCTGGTATACTATGATGGAGAGGATATTTCTAATTTCCATGGACCTTCTACCTTAGCCAACATGGTGGCCTTTTCTAGGGATGCTGTCTTATTTATGGGGCCACAGTCTCTACATGGACAATAATAACTTTACTATATTAGAAGGCTATTATGAAGCATAAATTAGATACTGCATTTGAAACGCTTAACCACTACTTGTCTGTCAATTTGTCATACTGTGGGGGCTTCTGTGTATCTGTCATGCAGAGAACTAGTGCACAGGTATTTCAAATGTGTGCAGTGTCATCTAGGGAGAATGTATTTCATCAGAGCTTCCAGACTAAGATAGACTAAGAAAAGGAAGAGGTGACCCACTTCAAATATCAGCTACTGAAAACCTTGTGAATAGCAATGGAACATGATCCAATAAAATTTCCTCTAATTGGAAGGCACTAAAATTATGACTGAGGAAGCACTGTCTCCTCAAAGCAGAGACAACCTCAATGACCCAGAAGAGTCAAAGTTTTCAAGACCTTCCTTGCTGACAAAGCACAAATCAAAATGAAGAGACACAGCTGATCATGTCTAAAATGCAATGGAAACCAAAAAGATCAGTATGGTAGGCATTTCTGAGTAAAAAATGGCAGGGGGCATTCAGTAGTATGCTAGGCATTAGTGAGTGGAATGGACAGGTAAGTTTGAATCAATCATATGGTCAACGAGGCTGGGACCTGCAAATTGATAAGGAATGACATCAGATTCATTGTCAAAGGGAACAGTTAAGGACCTACCCTCAAGTACTAAGTTGTTTGAAGCAGGATAATATCCATGTGCTTGTAAGAAAGACCTGTTAACAACCATTATTAAACTATGTGCATCCACTACTAATGTGAACAATGAAGACATTGAAGATTTTTACTAACCTCTGCAGTTTGAAATTGATCAAATATGCAACCAAAAATGCATGGCTAAATATTGGTAATTGGAAAATGAAAGAAAAAAAGAAGAAAAAGCAGCAGTTTAAAAATATGGCCTTGGTAATATACATGACACTGGAGATGGTATGATAGACTTTTTTGTAGGACAAGTGATTTAGTCATTGGAAATTCCTATTTTCAATAACACAAACAGCATTTATACATGAAGACCTTCCCAGATGGAATACAGAAGAATCAAATTGACAACATCTGTGGTTAAAAACAACAACAATGGAGAAGCTAAATATCAGAACAAGTCTCGAGGTCAAATGAGAAACAGAGCAACAATTGATCATATATTCAAGTTGAAACTGAAGAAAATCAAAATGTGTCCATAAAAGTCCAAAGATGTGCCCTCGGTAAATGCCATCTGATCTTAGAGATCAGCTCAAGAATAGTTGTGATGCATTGACCATGGTGTTAATGTGGGTAAACAAAATCACAGAAACTCATATGTGTATAAGTTTATAAGTTCTATATACAGAGTAATTCTACATTAAGCATCCCAAATCAGTCCAGTTGAAGCCCATAAGTTCGACATGAGCCCATATGTCCAACACCAATCTACGAAATCCTCCTCAAACTCACAAAACACACATAATGACACTGTATGCAGGAGGAAAGCTGAATCAGTGAGCATGTAAACATGTCAGCACTGGCTACCTGCTCCAGTTCACAGGGGTGCAACAGGGCAGGTCCATGTGGCTTCTTCTCAGGGATGTCACATAGGAAGTGAGCCTTGCCAGCTGAGGCAGAGAACTTGCTGAGGCAAATGCAATGGGCCCAACTATCAGAGAATGAGACCAGAGAACTAGCTGGGCAAGACTCACCGAGTCATTTATCTCTCCACCCTTTAATTAAACTGCCCTTCAGTCAAACCCACATGTGTTTATCGGCCAGGTCATCACAATAAATCTTACATATCACAAACTCTAATGACTGAAAACCAGATGAATGGTGGGACTATGTAACAGACATCATAATAGAAAAATTAAAAAGTTATTTGAAAGGTAAGAATGAAAGTAAAAACCAAAATTAGATAGATAATGCCACTAAAACTTGCAGCTGAAAATAGAGTAGCTTAAGGAAAAGGAAGAAAGGAAGCAACAGAACTGAACAGAAGGCTTCAAAGAACAGCTGGTGAAGAAGATAACATAATTGTGCAAAGGCCTAGCGTTAGAAAACCAACAAAGAAGGGCAGCCTCAGCATTTCTCAAGCTGAAAAAACTGAAGAAAGAAATTCTAACTTCAAGCAACAACACTGAGGACTTCTTTGGGGAAAACACCAAACAATGTAGAAAACATTGAAAGAATGTCAAAGGAATGCAGGTACCACTCTACTAAAAATGAATCAAAGGATGACCAATTTTTCAGGAGATAGCGCAGGATAAGAGCCATGTTATTTTTGAAGGAAGAAATTAAAACTTCACTGAAACATTGGTAGAAAATAAACATAAAGACACTGAAGGAATAACAATTGAAATGCATCTATAAACAAATACAGTCAGGAGATGCTATCTTGTAAATGCCAATGAAAATCCAAAGACAGCTATCTGATCAACTGACTGGAAGAGATTCATCTTTTTGCCCATTCCAAAAAAATGATATGGACATTATTGAACAATATTGCTAATATAATATGCAAATAAAATTTTACTGAAGATAATTTTAAATTGTTGTAGCATTACATCAGCAGTGAACAGATGGAATTGCAAAACAGAGACCAAAAAGAACACATAAGGAGTAATATCATTGCTGATATAAGATGGATTTTGGCTGAAATAGAGGAAAGAACTAGGAGGCAAACATTATTTATAGAGGTATAAATATAAACATGCAAACATATAAATATACTAATATATAATGATAGGGATATAGGTCAATGTACATATATTTATATGTTAAGTATCAAGGAAGCAGAAGGATAGTGGACCTATACTTAAGTACTTCTTCAATGAAAGAAAACTTTGTTCTAATAACCTGACATTCTGTGATACCATCCTGAGACATTGTTGAAGTCAAAGTGGGTGCATAAGCAAATTTGGTGAATAAAGTATACAGTGCCTATGGCAGTCATGTGCTTATGTTAATTTTATGATTGAAATGTAGGGGTGGAGTCTAGTCTGTTAATCTGGAGATAGTCATTGGGTGGCCAATGAGGCCTCTCTGTGGGCAGGGCTTTCTCCTGAGATTTGTGGGAAATCTCACAATATTTCCTTCATGAAGATAAGAAGCTATCTTCCCCAGTTGTTGGGAGTTAGTCTCAGAGAGGCGATGAGTCACAAAAAAGACAAGCTGGCAGCGTCCGAGAAACTGGAGGAGCAAGCAGAGAGACCACACGGCCTTGCCCTGATGGAGCCAGACCTTTGAAGCTGGAGCAGCATGCTGTTGATGGACCCAGAGCCCTGGAAGGAAGGAGCCATGAGGGGACCCCTGCCAGCGCCAGAATTCTGCACCCACTGATCTGTGACTTCGTGAGTCAGAAGGAGACTTTTATAGACTGATTTCAGGCATATGGGTTAATATAGGACTTATGACTTTGAACTGAACTGGCCTAGGATGCCTTCTCAGTGTCACATTCCTTTTTTATATAAACCCTTTCCTTATAACAATATGTGTGTCCTTGAATTTGTTCCTCTAGTCTACCCGGACTAACACATTGCCCAATATTAAAAGATATAGCATCTGGGTCTGAAAGATTTGAAGATAAACAAGGGACCGTCTAGCAGGGAAGCAACAAAGCCGATGCGGAAGAAGCACAGGATCAGGTGTCAGGCATCAGAGACTCCACACAATCACACCAATGTGAAGGATGGGGGAGAGAATGAAGACCCAAGGTTCATCTATAGAAAATTGGATATCTTCTCACAGAAAGGTGCCAAGGAAGGGATGAGTCAGCCAGAGTGCAGTATAGCACCAAACAAAACACACATTCCTCTAATCCATTGTTTCCTCCCCAGCACTATCATGACTTCAGTTCTACCTTATAAACCTGGCTAGACCAGATCATATGCACTGGCACAGAGAAGAGATATTGACACAGTGAATCTAGGACAGATAATGGGAGTAGCAAAACCATGAGGGGAGAGGGAAGGTGGAGGGAGAAGGGAAAAAGAAGGGGGAACCAATTGAAAGGATCAGCATATAACACCTTTCTCCCCGAGGGGGATGAACAACAGACATATGTGAAGGGAAACAGTGGGTGAAGGGAGACAGTGGATAGTGAAACAACAACATGAAAACAACAATAACTTACAATTTATCAATTTATCAAGAGTGTATGAGGGTGGAAGGGAGGGAGAGAGAGGGAAATAAAAAGGAACCAATGCCAAGGCCTCAAGTAGAAAGAAAATATTTTTAAAATGATGATGGAAACATATACAAATGTGCTTGATATATTTGATGCATGGATTATTATAAGAGCTGCAAAAGCCTCCAATAAGATAATTTATATATTAAGGGCTGAGCCCCGGTGGCGTAAGTGGTTGAGTGCGGTACTGCGGCCCGTGGGCTTGGAGGTTCAAATCCAGCAACCAAAGGCACTGTGTTAGTCCAGGTAGACTAGAGAAACAAATTTCATAGACACGCATATAGATATAAGGAAAAGGTTTATATACAAAAGGAATTTGACACTAAGAAGGCATCCCAATCCAGTCCAATACAAAGTCATAAGTCTGATATTAACCCACATGCCTGAAATCAGTCTACAAAGTCTCCTTCCGACTCACGAAGTCACAGGTCAGTGGGTGCAGAATTCTGGTGCTGGCAGGGGTCTTCCCATGGTTCCTCACTTCCAGGGCTCAGGGTCCATCAACAGCAGAAGCAACTCATCACTGGCAAAGATCTCCATGTTGCTGCTCCAGCTTCAGAGGTCTGGCTCCATCAGGGCAAAGCTGTGTGGTCTCTCTGCTGGCTCCTCCAGCTTCTCAGAAACTGCCATCTTGTCTTTTCCGTGACTCATCGCCTCTCTGAGACTAACTCCCATCCACTGGGGGAGATAGCTTCTCATCTTCACGAGGGAAATACCATGAGATTTCCCAGAAGTCTAAGGAGAAAGCCATGCCCACATAGAGGCCTCATTGGCTACTAAATGGCTAGCTCCAGATTAACAGGCTAGACTCCACCCCTACATTTCAATCATAAAATTAACATAAACACATGATTGCCACAGGCAGTGATGCGCCCCCCCCACCCACAAAAAACAAAAAAAAGAGATAATTTACATATTAAAAAAACAAAAAAAAAGATTGACCTTGGCTGAAAGCAGAAAATACTAAAAAGATGTTTACACATATTTCATTGTCTAGGAAAATACATGTGACTGTGTGGATCACATCAAATGATAAAATTTGCTAATTTCCATAAATTATTGTGAAATATGGGAACTCAAGAACACTTAATAGCCCTTATGTAGAACCCATACATAGACTACGAGGTAGTCATTTTCACAGAACAGGTTTAGATAATTCCTGGTTTAAAATCAGAAATGGTGTGCATCGGCATAGTATTTTTTCAACCCTGCTTATATATGATGCTCAAATGATTCAAGAAACTGGAATATAGGAAAGAAATTATGGCACCAGAATTGGAGGAAAACTTATTAACAAACAGATATTAATATGGCACACATGCATACTAAATGTGAAAAGGAATGGAAGCAGTTACTGATGAAACCATACTATAGGTGTCCAGCTGAATTACACTTCAAAACAAAAAAAAATGAAATATCTTTATGACCAGACCAAAAAACATTGCAATAAATAGAGAAACGATGGAAAGCTTAGACTTCATTTTACTTGGATCCACCATCAGTGCCCTGGAAGTAGCAGTTACGAAACCAAACAACATATTGTATTCGGCAAATCTGGTACAAAAGAACCCTTAAAAAGCAAGAATGCCACGTGTGTTAGACAGGGTTCTCTAGAGAAACAAAATCAGGACACTAATAATTCCCTCTATATATTTATATAGATAGATATCTAACATAAGAAATATACAGTTAACTAATCTATAAAGCAGTACAAATGGCTGGGTACAACTCACTTGCGTGAGACAGTTAGTAGACTGGAAGTCCTTGGAGTCTTGAGGACCGCAGAGTTAATCCTTTGTAGAACAATTCAGGCTATGTGGTCATAAGCAGCAAACAGCAAGGCAGGTCACCAACAGTCAGCCAGATAACAGAGCCCAACAGTCCCCAAATCAAGAGATGTATATTCCAGGAGCATGGCAAAGGAGTTCTTGAAGAAATCTCAACTCACAGCAACACAGTCCATGGATTAGGTGTCCCACAGTTAGTGTAGCTTGGAGATCGAGGCACAGGACAAGCAAGGCAGCTGGCTGGTCAGAAGATCCAAGAGCAAGAGAGTAAGTGAGGGTCCAACAAGCCATTTATATCTCCGCCCTTCAATTGATCTTACATGTGTTCATTGGCCATGCTGTCACTACAATCCTACCTATCTTCTTTGGCCACACTGGAACAAAAAGTCTACCTATCACATCATGCTTAGGGCACATTATTCTAAGTTGGAAAATTAAGTTGCATTTGTGGCTCAGATAAATGTTTAAGATTTCTTGGTAATGAACAGCTCAGAGGGGTTAGCGTGAAGCAGTAGTGGATATTTTCAAGCAGAAGGATGGACTTGAGTTAGATCTTTGAAGCCTATTAGTTAAGTATAATGAGAAGAATATAGACTGGAAAGGAAAAAGAGAAAACTATGAGAAAATCTATAGAAGGATCCTTGGCAGTGTCGTGGGCTATGCAATAGGCTGCTCATTCTAAGGGCAGTGGTTGACTTCATGAGTCACTGCAAGGAAGAATGATAAGAAAGGCTATCCTTTCACATCAAGTTGTAACATTGGAAACTGAAAGGGGAAGTGATACTCTGTCCTAGGGTCTCTCTGAGTGGAAACTGACTGAATGATGTTGAGTTTCATTTTTGAGTAAGTGGGATAAGATAGAGGAAAACCTTGAGTTGATGGAAACTTTTGGTGCGTGTGATGAGTTCAGAAAAAAATTATTCAAATGGGCAGGGCGAGCATGGGCCTCTTTGAGTATTGAACGTAGCGGTGGCACTGTTCCTGCAGAGGTTACTCACCTAGAGAGGAGGCCAGGAGCCATGGTGAGATAAAGCTATATGACCCTAACATTTAATTAGCAACATGCTGGCATGATTTTTCTCAGTCCATGAACTTTATTTCTGTCAGGGCCTACAGTTAATTAAATGGGGCCCAACATGTTTTTATGCTCTGTGGTGTGATCCTTTTCATTCCTGAGTACCTTAAAAAAATATTAAGTAAAACAATATCGATGGCAAAGTGCAGAAATCGATCAGGGTAGGTGAGTGTGAGGTGGGGGTGGGGGGCAATGGAAGGGTTTTTTAATGAGCCACTTTACAATTCATCCACCTAAAGTGAAACAAACTCACTGCCACTGAGTCCGTGGCAACCCATTGTGACCCTATAGGGCAGGGTAGAATTGCCTCTGTGAGCTTCTGAGACTTGTCATTCTTTATTGACATCTAGAGGCTCTTCTTTCTCCCTCCGAGTGTCTGGGGCTTTCAACCTACTAACCTTGCAGATAGAAGCCCAAAGCATAACCACTTCCCTACCAGGTTGCACTGATTCCACTTAAAGTTATACACTTTAAGGAGTTTATGAATTCCATTAACTTAGAAACACTGGACATCATATTATTATTTGGCACATGATGTATATCAAGGTTATAATTTATTTACTCAGAAAATACAGTGTTGGATAGAATCTTGAATCTCTCCTCCTGCTATTTACTTCCATGTAATGGTTAGCCAGACCCCAAACACTAGGGAGGAGTGCTTTGACTAGAGTGGAAATCTGGAAAACATGTGTGTGCAGCCCAACCCCTTCTATCTTAGAATCATGCATGCACAGGAAACATGATTTTACTGGAGGTTATATGAGCTAATGCTAAGAAGACTGCATACCCATGCATATACAGAAAGCACAGTCTCCAATACCAGCCATATCTATAATAAAGGGAATATACAGATTTCCTATCTATGTTACACTTTCTTTTTCAGAGTCCAGAGTGCTAAACATTACACCTTTCTTTTTCTTATTACTTAGTTGCTTCTGATTTTGGGCAGGGGAAATGGGTGCTATTTGCTGAGTCCCTTACAGACTCTAAAAATATATTGATTTTTTCCAAGACATCATGAAAATCAGGTAAGAGCAATTTTCAGAATAATCACATGAAATTGGCTCCAAGATATTTGACGTCTTAAAACGGATTGGTTGGCACATTATCAAAGCTATGTCTTTCAGTCTACAGAGTAAGAAACTGCCTAATTTTCCAGGGAGAACTATGAAAACTGTTCAAAAGCAACTTCTAAATCCTAATATCTAAATTTTCTTAAATAGTCCAGGTTTCCAAAAACATTCAATGTTTTCTTAACTCAAATTCTCTCAGTTCAAGTGCATTACTAAAAAAAAAAAAAAAAAAAAACTTAGATAGACTTTCTCAGTTCAAAAACAAAATGGGAATTCTGAAAGATGAACTTCTTAAAGTGATAGCTTTTTTAAAAGAAAGTCTAGGTAATGGGATTATTATATGGTTTTTTATTATTATTGTACTATTATTATTTTTTAAATTATTGTATTCTCTCATGTTGGTGCTTGAAAGTGCTGTAAGCACCAATTAGAAATTCGACATTACTAGATTTTGAAATGAAAAGGGCAGATAGGTCATGATGGCAACATATATGCAAATGTGCTCAATGCAATTGATGTATGGATTGTTATAAAAACTGTAAGAGTCCCCAATAAAATGATCTTTGAATAAAAAAAGGGAAAAAATAAAACAGCAAGAACTGCAAATCAAAGAAAGGGCAGGTAAGGGAATTCATATATATATATATATATTTTTAATTATATTATGCTATCATGAGTACTCCAACAGTTGGCATTTGAAAGTGCTGTAAGCATAGATTAGAAATTAGATATTTTACTAGATTTTGAAATTGAAAAGAACAGAGAAGTCTTGACCCAAGCAAAGCAGACATCACCTAAAGTACTGGTTCTTAACCTGTGGGTCGTGACCCATTTGAAGGTCAAATGATGCTTTCACAGGAGTCGCCCAATTCACAACAGTAGCAAAATTAGAGTTATGAAGTATCAACGAAAATAATTTCATAGAGGGGGTCACCACAACATGAACTGTACAGCATTAAGAAGATTGCGAACCACTGACCTACGGTATAAGGGAAAAACACCCAAAACATAGTGCTAAACCACGTGCATATGTTAGAAAGGACCTTCTAAATCTCTTATTAAAGGCATTGATAGGCAGCATAACAAGAACACTCGACATTATTCTCTCCTTCACGTGGACAATGCTAGCTTCTTCTTGCGCTGGGTGGTCATTGAACCTTCAGGACAAAGGGACATGCTATCAATAATCCCTCTGCAGAAGTTGTGCCATGGCACCAAGTGTACACATGTGCTTTGCATACAATGGATGGAGGGATGGATTGTGATGGGGATTATATGAGCCTCCAATGAAATGAGTTAAAAAAAAAAGTGCCATGGACCACAGCTTTAAGAACCAACAACCATCCTGGCAAGACAAGTATCTTCCTCGGAAGACATAGGCCCAGCTCCTCTTGCAGACTAGTGGCACTGGATCTTTTGCTTAGTACTTGCTTTGAAAGCGTGACTTCGCCCCTTTGAGCACTTAGTGGAGCCTCTTCTGTGTGAGTTATTTCCACTAAAAGTCTGTGCAGAGAGGAGAAAAAGAGTTTATGCTCTAGCCCTTGTCCCTCTGTGCACAAATGACTATTGATTGCATTAAATAAAATGCAAGCATTACAAAGAAAATATAGTATCTCATATTTTATGGAATTTGTTTAAAACAGAAAATGCAGATTTCTTTTAAATTATTGGCAGTATTTCTGAGATAAATGATTTTTAGATATTCAAGAACAGAGCTTATATTATAGATCATATTTTCCCCTGGAAATTTAACACCAGATACTACTCTTCCAAGCCATCCACCATCAATGACTATGTATTGGTGTGGGAAGCAGAACTGGGAAGAGAGTGTATATGGACAAATATATGGATGTGGGGCTGGATCCCACAATGCATTGGGTTAAATATTATTTTATTTTATTTTTTGGGGGGCATCATTGCTCTCCGGTGGTGGGAGTAGGAAGCCCAGCCCCACTGCTGGAATTGAACCCCCGTCCCAGTGGGCTGCAGTCCCGCGCACAACCACTACGCCACCGGGGCTCAGCCCCAGGTTAAATATTATATTATAACAAATTCATTTACAATTTAAAAACAAAGATTCTTTTATACCATACTTTCCTAGTCCAGATTTGTATTTCTCTTACATTATTAAAATTCTATTTAATGTATTGAAGAAGTGGCCATATTAATGGTGCTAAATCAATGGATTTCTTTTTCCCCCAAAGAAATATTTGACTCTGGATTATGAGTTCTGAAAGTAGAAAATTAATACTAGAATGGGAAAATTAGAAGCCATCCACCACTCTCTAAGGGAAAGATAGGGCTGTCTACTCTTGTAAAGAGTTACAGTCTTAAAAACCCACAGCGGCAGCTCTCCCCTGTCCCAGGGCTTGTTTTGAGTCATCCTGAATGTGAGGACAGTGAGCCGAGGAAGAACTGGACTGGAAATGTGCTCATCTTCTTATTGCTTTGGATGAGGACAACATGACTCTTGCTTGAATTCTAGGGTTGGCTTTTCATTATTAACCATAAACTTACTCCCCCCCCCCTACAAATGTTTAAAAAATTCTTTATCTGCATACTAAAGACATGTCACGTGAAGAGAGACCTCTAAATCAGTGGTTCTCAACCTGTGGACCGCGACCCCTTTGGGGATCAGGCAACCCTTTCACAGGGATCGCCCGATCCATAACAGTCGCAAAATTACAGTGATGAAATAGCAATGAAATTAATTTTATGTTTGGGGGGGTCATCACCACATGAGTAAGAGTATGAACGAGCCAAAGGTTGAGAACACTGCTGTAAATAAAAATGTCTGGAAACTGAAAAAGAAATACTGACCTGGAGCCAATATGAAAGCACTACTTCTGGGCAGGAAGACTGGACAGGGACTTTTCCTCTGAAGGAACTCATTCTGGGCCTCTCTTTTATTCTTGGTAGTGCCCTAGGTCACAAGGTTCAAATGCTCTGAAGTCAAGTATATTGTTTCTTTCTTTCTGTTTTTTTTTTTTTTTTTTTTGCATCACTGCCTCTGGTGGTCGTGGCGCTACCCAGTGCCGCTCCTGAGAGCCGCCGCTGGATTTGAACCGCCAAGCCCGCGGGCTGCATTTCCGCACTCAACCACTTACACCACAGGGGCTCAGCTGGGTATATTGTTATGTTAACATACTGTAGAAAGGGCAGCATAGAAAGGGCAGCAGTTCACTGAATTACACATGCAGAAGTTGAATTGGTGAATGTTTTGTTGTGTATCTTTTTGCCAAAATTGAATAAACAATTCATGAATAACAATGAGTAAGAGCAACAAGAAAATGCTCGAAAATTGATCCTGGTAAAGATGTACAATTCTTATTGATATGAACTATTAAATTGTACGATATGTGGATGAAGTGCCAATAAGACTGTTTAAAAACAACAAACAAAAAAGAATTGACAGCAATTCAACTGGACAGGAGGGTGTGGGCAGCATCATAATTCCTCTGGCTAGGGAGGCATGGGACTCTGCATGTGGGACCCAGGACACAGGGAATGCTTACACAGCTGCAGCAGACTTCTCTGGATTATTGACTTATAACCCTATTATTACCAAATAATACATAATAATTTCTTAATAAACTAAAGGTATGCTCAAGTCGATGGGAGCGGGAGTGGTTGCAGAATGATGATTAGAGATACAATATATTTTCCCAAATATTTCAAATGAAAAGATAGGAAAAACAGTGGAAACTTTAAATTATGCCACATTTGTATTTTGCTTAGAATTTTATTAGCTAGCACTCGTAATAACAATAATAAAGTAGTCAAACATGGTACCATGTAGAGGTTTTGTTGTTACTGACCAGTAGTAATCTTTGAGAAACAGAAACCATTGTAGTTGATACCTTCAAAGCAGCAATTATGTTGTCTCTATGCTGTTAGGCATCATTGGTAGTATTACATAATGATAATGAGGCACACTTGAGATTGGTAAATCTCATATGGAAATTCAGCTCTCTGTATGATTAAACACGGCTGATGAGCACTTTGCTTGCATGTGGTTATAGAACGAACCGCATAAAAGCACCTGTGTAGCCATTTGCTGAGGTGACTATTTGGTAACTTCTTGAACAATGACTGGCCTCCACAGCTAGAAATAGAAACACATACAAGAAATGATCATAAAACCATCAGCAACAATTTCTGGTTGTGTGTAAGGCACAGGAGATATATTCCACCATCTCTCACCCACTGAACATAGCCACAAAACAAGACTGGATGAAACAGCTTTTGAAGACTCTGAGAAGCAGACTGGAAGATCCAGATGGTTTCCTTGGCAAATTGTATCAAACATTTAAAGAGGAAATCACACAAATTTACACCATCTCTTCTAGAAAGCAGAATAGATGGGGACACTCATGCTATTTTATTAGGGGAGGAATAATGTAAAAGTAGGTACTGTACCAAATACTGTACAAGAAAACTACAGTCCAAATCACCCATGAACATAGATGCTATTTTTCTCAACCAAATATTATTAAGTGTATGAGGTAAAATATAAAAAAAGATGAATGCAACATAACCAAGTGAAAAATATGCTACAAAAGCAAACCTTGCTCAATATTTGGAAAGCAATAAATATGAGTCTATGTTAACTTCCATATGATAAGAAAGGTGCAGAAAGAACAGTTCACAAAATTCAACAGTAGTTCATTATTAAAACTTTCAGCAAAGTAGACATAAGTGGAAACTTCATTATCAGACAAAGAACATCTACATAACATCTATAGCCAAACTCATAGTTAATAATGAATGATAACACTTCCCTTTAGGTTGACTATGAGGCAAGTTACGACTGCTCTGCCACTTCCATTTCTCACCATGCTGGAAGATTTGGCTGTTATAGATGCAAAAAAGGCAATACAATAACACCCATAGATATGATGAAGGAAAAAATGAAAAGTATCCCTAATTTTGGAGATTATTGCCATCATTGAAAGTAACAAGGAATCAAAAGAGCAAGGGATGGGGTTAAGAAACAGAAAGGGCAAGAGGAGGAGGAAGAAGACTTCTACAGCTAAGAGAGTTCAGCTAGGTCCAGTTTCCAGTGGAAAGACTGTGTGATGGCTTCCTGCTGGTGTTGATGCTGTCATGGAATCCTCTCCACGGATCTATGGCTCAGACCTGTGGCTCCCTCATAGCTAATAAAATAGGGCAAAGGATGCCACTCTTGTGATTATGCCCTGCTATTTCAGACCCTGTCTTGTTACCAGACTTTTCTAGGAATTCTTGTAGGCTGGCTTTGAAGAAATTAGCCACCATAAATTCTAAACCAAAAAAATAAACCTAAAGAAACTTGGAAGAAAATGACTTTCCAGTTGAATCTCTAGATGATGCCAAGATCTGGGTGACCTGTTGGTTGTGGCCTTCAGAGGACGTAGCACAATTATGTCTTCCTTTAGAGCCTATATTCTGAGCAGTAGGTTTGTAGAAGGTAAAGGGTTATAATGAGAGTTCTAAGTCCCTATCGAGTCTCCATACAGATTCAGCCTCTATTAAGTTCTTTCTGTCCATTGATTGGCATTGTAAAAAGTTTAATTCTCAGGCAAACTGTGCTGTTCAAAAGCCCCAAGAGGGGCAATTTTGTTCTTATGAACTTGCCTAACTGTGTCTTTGATGGAAACTGAGGCATTAGGATGATGTGATTATGAGTCATATTCCAGTCAAGGTACAGTCTTGTAAGTTTCCAAATCTCTAAGGGTGTACCTAATCCAACAGAGTCCCTTTGCAGTTTCTGTAGTCTCTTCTCTGGCTGTGATGAACTAATCTGCTAAACTCATCGTGATTTTGTGACACTTTTTCCTTGGTTTGCTATGATTTATAATTTGACCACAAAACTTACACAAGGTTTAACAATAAAGTTTATATTTCTATAGACTTGTCAATTGGAGGTAAAAAGACAAATACTTAGGCATCAATATAACTACAAGATTTGTGAGGTAAAACCCCTAAATATTGATGAAGAAAATTTAAAAAGACCCAATTTAAATTGATATATTGTACCTAGGGATTGAAAGAATTAGTTTAGTAAAGTCTGTTCTCCCCAAATGACTTTATAGAGTTAATGCAATTTGAATTAAAATTCTATTAAGCATTTTATGTAGATAGAAGAGGTCAATAATAAGACAGATAAGCAGAAGGAGATGATGAAATCAGAAGTAGAAACATTTCATGAAAGAAAAATAAATTTGGGAAAGTTGTGGTTTCTGATTTGAATACTTCTTATAAAGCTATAGTAATGAAGCAGTACGGTGTGAGTGAAGCAAGAGACGTGCAACTCTGTAGGACTTAATAGAGAGAGCAGAAATAAACACACACAAATATAGTCCACAGATTTTTTTGACAGATGTGCGAAGACTTACTTAACGGAATTGAATCATGTTTTCAAACAAAGATTTTGGAACAATTAGATATATATGTAAAAACTGAACATAAACCTCATAGTATAAACAAACTTTTACTTTAAACTTAATGGAATGAAAATCATCCTTTCAATCAAAGATTTGGAACAATTAGATATATATGCAAAAACTGAACCTAAACTTCCTTGCATGAACAAAATTGTATGAAATGCAAAACTAATCTAAATAAAAAACTATAAAACTTTGAGACAAAATAGGAGAAACTCTACATGACCTTGGGTTAAGTGGAGTGTTCTTAGGCATCAAATACAGGATATTTGAAGGATAAATGTAACATAAAATGTTATCAAAATAAAAATATTATCTCTGTGAAAAGCCGGAAACAAAGCTATAGACTATGAAAAAGTGTTTGCAAATGACATACCTGACAAAGAGATTGTATATAGAGTATGCACAGAAATCTCAAAACTCAAAATTAACAATAGAGATAATTAAAAAATGAAAACACTCTAAAAGGCATTCAATCAAAGAATGCATGGATGTATTAAATGCAAAAAATATAGATAAACTATCTTTGTGTGTGTGTGTGTGTGTGGCATCACACTGCCCTCGTGGGAGTAGGCAGTCCAGCCTTGCTCTTGGAGAGCTGCTGCTGGATTTGAACCGTCAACCCTTTGGGCTGCATTCCCACACATAACCACTATGCCACCAGGGCTTAGCCCTAATTTATCTTATAAATATCATCAAACCTTAGGGAAATGTATACTAGAATCATAATAAGATACTATGGTCAACTTTTTAGAATGACTTTAAAATAAATTCCTAACATTGTGACGTGCTAATGAGGATGTTGAAAACCTGAAGGTCTCATACAGTTCTGGAGGGGATGAAAAATTATGAACCATTCTGAAAAATTGTAATTAAAAATATATAAATGATCATGCATGTTCTTATCATATCACCCAGTAATACCAACCTTGATATTTTCCTGAGGAAAATGAAAATTTATGTTTACACGAAGACTTGTATGCAAATATATATAACCAAAATTGGAGACAATCCAAATGTCTTCACATAGGTAAGTGGATTAAAAACAGTTATGACAAGAAGACCTTAGGTATAGACAAGCAATAAAATACTACGCAGCAATAAAAGGAACAAACTATTAATATGAACAACTTGGGTGGATCTCAAAAGTACCATATTATCTGGGTGAGAGAAGCTAGTTTAAGAAGTTTCCCATCTGTACTCATTCATTATATGCCAATCCCAGACAGAAGAACTCCAGCAATGGAGACCATCCCAGCAGTGGCCAGAGTGAAGTTGGGGGAAAGTTCTCATGACCAGATAAGAGCATCAGGTGAGAGAAGTTTTTGGGGGGTGATGGCAATATCCTCTCTGCTGAAGATAGTGGTAGTTATATAATTTTGCATATGTGTCAAAATTTCTAGAGTTACACATCCAAAATTCATGTTTTACATGTGCTATTTTTAAAAATATAAAATTAAAAAATAAATCTAGAAGTTGTTTGGCAGAAGGCAAAATGGAAGGACACTCAAATAGAGAAGAGACAGGGTGAGGCACTGTTAATCTTCCTATAGGCTACCACAAAACTTATGTGACAAGTTCTATGGAATTTTTAGAACCTAGCACATTCAGTTAGGCATCAGAGATAGCATAGTATGCTTATATGCCCATAGTAGGGGGAAATTCATAGCTCAACTAATATGAAGACTGGATTAGATCAGAATTAGGATCTATAAGAAAGATAGGATCCAAGAGCAAGAATATGTATTCTCTATCAGTGTGAATGTTGGTTCCATAATTAGTGATTCATTGCCAGGATTCTGTGCTTCTTAGACACAGGTCCGTATCTTCAGTTTTAAGTACATTTTAGAAAATGAAATGGCATTATTTCTTTTTTAGATTCCCAGTCAACTTAATGTAGAAGACAAACTCTGTACCAACCTTTGCCAATTTTTTTTTAACTGGATGACCCAGGATCAGCCTGGGATACAGTCTTTAAAAAGAAATAATTAAAATAATAATGAAATCCATGGTGAAGGACACATGTCAGCACTAGATGAACAACTGAAAGGTCTGCGGTCAGAATTCCTTGGTGCCTAGGAAAGTAGGCTGGGAAATCGGCTTCCATAGGTCTCAACTTGGAGATGAGTCCTTTCCTACCCACGTGGGACCACCATGAGTCAGAAATCCACAAACAAAGATGAAAAAACCCCAAAACAATGCTTCCCTGCTCTCCCACAAAATAGCCTTAAAGTTTAAATGAGTAAGTTCTCATGAATTTACTTTTTTAGATGGTCAAATCAAAGCAAAAAATGGAAACTAAACAAAACAACAAAGCATTCTCCTGGCCTTTCAGGACACAGCTAAACCTTTTAAAGAGCATGTGAAAAACTTCCCCCCTAGAAGTTTCCTTTCTTTCTTTTTTATTTTTTAAGATTAGGAGTCAACATAACTGGTTAGTAATTTTTTCATAAGTTGAAGAGTTTAGGCTGTAGATTTCCCCCCTAATTATCAGAAAGTCAATCTTCTGCATTTCTGAAATATCTATAGCTAAATGGCTCGGAAGGGAGCCTGCCTATTAGCAGCAACTGGATGGTCGATGTTCTCGCACTTCAAGGAGCGTTTCATCTACCTGTGTGTCATGCAGGGGCGATTTGAAGGCAGTAGAGAGCTAGATGGGACAATTGAAAATGATCATTTAATGTGACCGGACTTAACAATACTTGCTTTTTGTCAAGTAGATGTACCTGATGATTTTGTGGTAAATATACAGGTTTGCAAAATGACTTTGCAGAGCAGAAGTACATGGGTAATACTATTATTAAGGGTTAATTTTCATGTGGATCTCCATCGTATCATGAAAAGTATAGACATGCTAGATCCAGTGCCATCTTCATTGATTTCATTTTTTTCCCCTGAACTGTCATTAACACTGCCAGGGAAATCAGGACCCAAACAATGACCCTGTGAAGTTTTTGTGTTTGGAGATTTTGTGTTTGAAGATTTGTGTTTGGAGATTTATTAGTGAGTCCAGTCCTCTTTATGTGTGTGAAGATTGGTGGGTCTGTTGTGACCCTCTCTGACACAATGTGTTTTAGATACTTAACATGTAGCAGAGACTGAAGGCTTCACATTGACATTATACTTCCTTTTTAAAAGAGACTAAGTTCCATTCATTCTATTCCAAGGAGGAATGAATTATACGTGTGAATGGCTGTCTCATTTTGGGCTGCTCACGTGAGGTATTCCATTTTCACTAGCGCAATCAGTAAGGACTACCACCCCCACCCCCACCCCCACCCCACTCCCTCCAACCAAACTCACTGCCTTTGAGTGGAGTCTGACTCTGCAATCTTGCAGTGAACAACTTGGCCCTCAGGCTTTCCAGCCTGTCAATCTTCATGTAAGCAGATGTCACATGCTCCTGTGTGTGGCATAGGCTGGTGGGTTGCGACAGCTGACTTCTCAGTTAGCACCTAGCGCTTCATCACGGGGCCGTCAGGACTCCCCAGGAAGGACTTCTGACTTTAAACCCTCTTCTTTCTGAATGTGAACTGCAGAAAAGGTCACTTAGAGGGAAAGTCTAAGACGTGACTGAAATAATTTTCCTTATACTCTGTATGTGAATGGAAGATTTAAAAGTGCTAAGAAATTTAATAAAGTCATTTTACCTCATTTATATTGATCATATTATATTGCCAACCTCAATTCTATCTTCCTCTTATCACAGAAATTACTCTTGAAGTCAGAAAGAACACAGAGAAAAGTCTCTCTCTCTCTCTCTCTCTCTCTCTCTGTGTGTGTGTAAGTCTTTATCACTGGTATTTTGTTGATTGTTGAAGACTATGGTTCTAAGTTTATTGGTTCACTTCCTTCCTGACTCCAGAGTTGGACTTTGATTTCTTGGCTTACCTTTCTTCAAACCTTACATACTCTTTTGTGGTTATTAGTCCCCGAAGCACTTTCTTGGAATTTCAGTTCTAAAAACTTCATACTCAGAAACATGCCTTCACTGTATATGAAGGTATTTCTATGCTGTTCCTCAGAATGAAAAAAAAAATTGAAATCTTTAGCTTAACTTCAAATGACCCAAGATAGATACAGAAATAAGTAGATGATAGAATTATGGGAAAGGATTCACATTTTTCCAAGTCAGATATGGTTATTTACTATACTTCCCTCCTAGTTTTATTGAACATTTAAAATCTCTTATAATGTAAGTCTGGGGAAAGATTCATTGTTAGATTCAGCCAGATTTCCAGAGACCTGCATACTCAGACCACATTGTTTTGAATCCTTTCACAATTGATTTTCTGTTTCATAAACTTTTGGTTGCATGTATTGTAGGTGTATATAAAATGATCTCCTAGTTCACACAGTGTTCCTTTAATGTGGACCCACAGGAGAAATTTCTCACAGGTCAGAGACTCAAGAAACATCTCTTGATTTTATCTGCTGGAGCCTGTGACTCTTATAGCTGAATTTGTCTCCTTCATTGCCTGGTAGTGAAAGAAGCTCAGAGTCAGATTTACAACCTACTACCAGTACTTGGTGTGTCTTAAGGGCATAGAATTTATATCTTAACCTTTCCCTAGATTATCTATTCTCTTTATGCTTCCTATTCCTGATTTTCTCATTATTTACTGTCAAGCGATTGCAATCTATGCACTTTGTTAGACACCTCAAATATTTTCTGATTCATTAAAAATAAAGATTTGTGTGTGTGAAAGAGAGAGGGATATGAAAGGGTGAAAGGGAAAGGAGAGAATGTATTGGCATATGCATATGTATGTTTGTGAGAGAGGCAGGAGAGAGTGTGGGAGAGAGTGAGCAATTGAATGTGTGCTTATAAACTTATTTATGTCAAATACATATTTTCTCCATTTCATTTTCATTTCTAAACCAGCCAACACTAAGTGTCTGCCATGAAGATTTCACAAAGTTCCCATAGCATCTGGTTCTTGACCCCATAAGTCAATATGTGAGAGATCTTACCAATTCTACATTTTTCCTGCATATACAAAGTTGTAAAAGATTTTTTAGAAATTATAACTCATGCAGATGTGAGTTCCAGGGGAGCCATAGATAGTACACTTTATAATTCATAGTAAAATACAGTACCCTTAGGTTATACAAAGATAAACAACTACAGTAAGACTAGAATTATCTTGTGGGCACAGTGCTCTCCTTGGCTTTTTCAGTGCTATAATAGACAGGAAGACCATGAATATAGAAGATTGCATTGGGAAGTGACAGAAATATGTAACTCAAAGAGAGATGCAGGCAAAGCCTATGCAAGATATCATGGGATCATTACATTACTCATTCTCTGAAATGAAATATCTGAAAAAATGAGTAAAATTGTGTAGAAAGATAAAATTAGGCAAGATTTTAAGGTGTAGAAACAATAAATGTGTGATCCATTGAATGATTAATTAGAGCAATAAGTTAGTGTTAAGTAATACTGAAATATGAGCTCAAAGTTGTGATGCTTTGAAAGGTAAGGGTCACTTTGGTGGTTGGGAAGTGATAGGAAGACTTTTGTTCTTTGGGGGTCTGTGGTTCTATTTCACCAGTAGAATCTATGGGGAGTAATACTTAATAGCCACAAAGTTGTATGCAATATTAGAAAGGTCAGCAGTGCAAATATTACAGTATTCTTGACAAAAATCAGGAGGTAGGGTTGAGGATAAAGAAGTATGGAAGACAACTTAAGGGTAATGCCTTTCCCTCCCACCAGACAGAAAACATCTGACGGTGCTGCATAGATATCTATCTCTTCTCTCATGAAGTTTCAACAGACTGGTAAGAAGACATCCAGTTGGAAACACATAATTTAAGATTTTAAGTGTAACCAATATTGTTGATTTTACTTGACATGAAGTGCATGGGTATGAAAGGTTGATGGAAGTGAAATAATTTTCCCTTTCACTAATATGCTTGTCCTGAAGAGAAAAGACAAAACAACTTTAAGACTCTTATTACACTCATGTTCACTAGTAACTGCAAGAAGAAAGAAACAAAAAATAAGGGTTAAAGATAGTTTCCTCTTTGATGTGGAACTATGGGTATGTGACTACTTAGGGACTGAGACAAAGATTTAAATTTTCATAGTATAATAAACTATATATTTTTAATTATGCAAGGATATATTTTATAACAATCATGCATAAATATATATATGGCTAGCATCAAGCTTACTATCAAGGACACCATTTCACTACCCTTATCAAGATATACAATGCAGGATATGGGGAAAGTTTTGCTGAAACTTAGTTAAAGATTGTTATTAGATAAATTGAATACACCATCAACTGTATAAATTGGTTCTTGCAAGTGCAAAGACAATAATGTTACTGAATATCATGGACACATTAGAGATTTTTAAAAAGTGATGTAGGAAAAGTTACCTTTTAATGATTTAAATAATCTATTAAAATTTGTCTTTTAATTTTCTTTTTAATATAACAGAGCAATAAAATAATTAATTCATTGGACCTGGAAACTTGAGATCTAAGATTAAAAAAGAGAATTTGGGAAGATACATAGATATATAATTATAACCATAAGAATCATGAGTTCATCAAGAAGAGAAGAAAACTCAAGGTGAAATGTCAAAAACATTGGAACAACAGTTAGAAGCCTGAAAAAAATATTTTTAAAGGAAAAACTGACTTAATAGGCATTAAATGATGAGAAGAGGGACTGAGGATTTTAGGGTGAAGGTATAATATTCTACGTTAATATCCTGTTTTTTTGGGGGGGGGCAACCCCAACTATAGGGGCAGCCACCTCTCTACCAGAGGAAGTTGCCTTGGAGGCCAGCACTGAAGCTGAAGCTTGGGGAGGAGATAAGCCTGACCAGAGCACATGAGAACAAATGAAAGGGGAGGAAGAGAGAATGACATGCATCCTGGCCCACCGAGCCTTCAGGGCAATAATCCCACTCAGAACAGCTAATGCACAAAGAGGACTGCACGGCCGGCCCCATTAAGAAATACGGCTACCCTAGCAGACCCAAGGCCTATTGGGGCCAGGAAGAAGAAGCAGGGTCAAAATTATACCCTGTTGGACACAACCACACCAATGCAAAGCACTAAGAGTGTGCAACAGAGCGTAGAGTCACAGATGGAGTGACAAGGATATACTTTGGGGCCAGGGTATTGGCACCCCATCCAACTCAACTAGGGGTCACTCTAGGAGGTCAACAACACACCTTGAACTTTATACAGGTCTTTATATTGCTATTATTTTTATTATTCTGTTACATATTGTATAGTACATTGAGGGAGCTTCTTGCTGTTATCATTGTTTTATTTGCTTAAGTTGCTGCATTTTAGGAGTCCTTTCTTGTACATATTGCTACCTCTACAGGTCTATCTAGACAAGATAGACTGGACAAAGAGGTTGGAGGCGAAAATGACAAGTCTGATGGCTCCAGGGTAGGGGCCATTGAAGAGGGGGGAGAGGGGGAAAGGTGGTGATGTTGACCAGCCCAAGAAGAAGGGAATAACAATTGATACAAATTCAGGGACAAGGTGGGTGAGAGAAGGCCAATAGGGATTGATTAAGACTAATGTAACAGAGAAAAAATACTGAAACCCAAATGGAGAGTGAGCATGATAGTGGGCCAAGAGGGAAGCAAATGGAAATAAAGGAAGGAACTGGGGGATAATGAACATTTATAGAGGTTCAAATATAGGTATGTACATAAGGGCATATATTTATAAGTGAGAATGGGGAAAGAGATTAATGTGTATACTTATAGGATTAGTAGTAGGACAACAGATGGGCATTGGACCTCCACTCAAGTATCTTCTCGGTTCAAGAACACTTTGTTCTATTAAATTGGCATTCCAAGATGCTCACCTTTCCGACATGATCACTAAAGACAAATGTGTGCATAAGCAAAGGTGATGAAGAAGCTAATGGTGCCCGGCTATCAAAAGATGGAGCGTCTGGGGACCTAAAGGCTTGAAAGTAAGCAAGCCGCCATCTAGTTCAGAAGCAACAAAGCCCACATGGAAGAAGCACACTAGCATGTGGAATCATGAGGTGTCAAAGGGATGAGATATCAGGCTTCAAGAACTCAAAAGCACAACTTTGCATGCTCACTTTCCTGATATGATTGCTCAGGACAAATGTGTGCATAAGCAAATGTGGCGAAGAAAGCTGATGGTGCCCGGCTACCAAAAGATATAGTTTT
>PVJH01002983.1:102612-153519 GCA_004026705.1 Nesogale talazaci
CTCTAGTTCCCATGCTGCCTCCTACCCACTATCATGACCCCAATTCTACCACATAAATCCAGCTAGACCAGGAGATGTACAGTGTAGTTGGAAACATAGGAAACTTAGGATAGATGATCCATCAAGACTAGTAATAGGAGTGGTAATACTAGGAGGGTGGAGGGATGGAGGAACAGAAAGGGAGAACCAACTTCAGGGATCTACATGTAGCCTCCTCTCTGGGGCAAGGACAACAGGGAAGTGAGTGTTGGGACACATTGTACAGTGTACAGGATGAAAAAATAATTTGTAAATTACTAAGGATTCAAGGGGAAGGGGGGGTAGGAAGAGTAATATAGGGAGCTGATAATGGGGGCCTGGAGGGAGGGAGAATATTTTGAGAGCGATGATGGCAATGGGTGTTTAAAAGTGGCCTGCATACAACTGATGTTGTTAGGGATTGTGATGGGAGTTGTATGGGCCCCCCAATAAAATGATTCATTTTTAAAAAAGGGGGGGGGAGGGGAAGGGGGAGGGTTTTGTTTGTTTGTTTGTTTGTTTGTTTGTTTTTAAAGAGGAGCTTGTACCAAGGGCTCAGGTGGAAAATGTTGGGAAATGTATGTGGAAACGTGTGCAAATGTGCTTGATACAAATGATGTACTGAATGTTGTAGCAGCTGTAAGAGCCCCCAACAACAACAAAAAAGTAATAACAGTTAAAAAAGAATCCTGTTTTTTTTTCTCATTTTAAAACTGGATCAATATACTATGCTTTAATCCAGCGTTCCTCAAACTATGGCCTCTGGGCCACATGTGGCCCACTGAGACCATTTATCCCCCCCCTCCCCCCCACTGGGTGTTTTTGCTGTCCTGCTCAGCAGTGGACTCATGCTGGGCCCCAGTGAATTTGTTCCTTTGTTTCTTTTTAACTCTAGTCTGACCCCCCAGTGGTCTGAGGGACAGTGAACTGGCCCCCTGTTTAAAAAGTTTGAGGATCCCTGCAAGTTTAGCGAAACCCTTTTTGAAGAAATATCCAAGGGTAATTGAAATGTGAGAATTATGCTCACCCCAGAAGACTTAATAATAATGATGATGGTGTGCTACTTCTCTAAAGGTCTTCTTAATTTGCTTCTCCTGTGGTAATTAAAGTGAAATTATTTCTTTTGTTCTCAGTGATTAACACTTCCAAAGAAATATGGGTGAGTTGTTTAATCAATGTGATCAATGTATGTTAGACAAGAGCATAAGCTAATGGTCATCACTTTGATCTGTGTATTTGTTTTGTAGCTAGGATATAAAAATAAGATCCACCAAGCAACCTATTGTAATATTGTGTTTTTTTTCCTATGAAAAGATAGATGTAATTAGTTAATATTCAAAAATGTCATGCGACATAGGTCCTTCACATTTCATAATAGAGGATTGTCAATTACAATTTATTCAAATATGGATAGGAATACAATATTAAAAGAAGAAGAAAAATGGAGGAATGCCACATGCAGCTAGTAAGGTTAATACTAGAAAAATAGCTTGACTAGATAGAATAAGAGTGTCATTCTCTTCAGAAAGGTTATCTTTAGCTAGCAGTCCTTCATCAAGTTAGCTACCACTCAGAGCCTCTCTCTCTGCAGCAAAAAGTGATAAGTAGACTATGAAAGATCCAATATGATCATAATCCACTCTATAAGGTAGCAATTATTTAATAAGCACACATTAATTCATATTATGCACCATGCACTTTGGGCTATGTTGAAGAAAAATAACTAAGTGAAATAGAAATTGTTCTCATAAAGTATATTTTAAAGACGGACCGATAACAGCTGTTACAAAATAAACATGGGATGTGATAACATTGGTATCAGGACGAAAACAAAAACAAAAGCAAAAACAGGACATGGAAAAAGGTGTGTCATTTTACATACAGAGCAAACAAAAGCATGTGCTATATGCTTATGGGAAGTAAAGCCAACACAAGTAAGCATATTCTATTTACTACCCATTTTAGTCAAATTTAAACACCTTCAAAATCTTGCTACTTACAAAACAAATATATGAGCTTGCATGTGAAAACTGACTGCATGAGTATTGGCATGTATAGAGTTAAGTTCTTACACATTATAATATACATTGTTATACTATGTTTTAGGAATTGTTTTAATGCATTCTATCTATTGATAAAATGTAGCCTATTATAATATATTATAATATCTTAAGTATTAAACTATTGTTATATAGCAATATATAATAAGTTCTCAGGTATTAAGTATGTAAACAATATTTTCAAAGTAGAATAAATGTCAGACAGCTATTCTGTCTATTTGGGAATTTGACAGTCTAGCCACTACACTTGGAAAAAAATTAACCAAGTATGTCCTAGGTTTGTTACTCTGATTAAAAATGTATTTAAATAATCACATATATTAATCTGACAGTGAAGATTCAGATAGGCATTTTTTAAATGTGTGAGGCAAGGAGTTTCTGTAGAGATGTTGAATAGAGCAGCTGGGGAGTGAAAGACATCACTGAGTTTGCCAGCAACAATATATCAGTTGTCTGTACCTATTGACATGTATATTTCACAAGGGATGAATATAAAACATGAGTTGAAATTTTAAAAGAGCTCAGCATGAAGTAAACACTCAGTATGCTATTTGACTATCTCAGGACACTGTCACACAGCTCCCACGGTGTCATCTTAATAGAAATAGACTAAATTATGATTCAGCCACCACCAGATTCATAGTAATTCTTACATAGTAATATATGTAAAATAATAGATTAATATATTGTAATATATAATAACTATAATATATTACAATATATAACTAGATCACCATTATTATACAGTCATATATGATTCCTTTACATTTGTAAATAAATTATCCCAATGACCTAAAAAGATGAAGAATGCACATTTAAAAAATCAGCTTAATAAACTGTATGGCAATAAAGCAGGAATTTTCAACTGATGCCTTTTCAGTTTTCCTTCTAACAGAATAAAGCTACAATATGGAAAGAATGATAGTTCAAATCCATTTTCGTTCCTTGCAGTACTGTGCAAGGTGCAGCAAATTTACTATGAAATTGTGTATTTCCAAATTGTTATTGTGTATATTGTTATTGCTCGTCTAAACTAGATGGTGTGTGTGGGTGGTGTTTTCTCTTTCCCTGCCTTCCTTTTCTTCTTTTATCTTCTCTCTGATCTTCAACTGTATTGTTGAACAATTTAAAAGCACATTTTCTAAAGCTTCACAGACATATGCTCAACCTATATAATTAACTTTTTTCCAGTAAGAAAATACAATTACAATTTAAAGGTAGGCATCATTATCACATACCTTTCTATTGCCTGCTTTTTAAAAATAAAAAACCCAATAGACTGTATGCCTGAAATATCCAGTGAACAAGAACAACAGCTATTAAAATCAGATTTTATGTACGTGAATACAAATGAAAAGTTTTCTTTTAACTTTGTGAGGCAAAAAGTTTTATTTACTATGTGAGCTCCTGGAAAGCAAAAAGCACTTAGATATTAATTGAATTCTTTCCCAAAAACATTCTAGATATCCAAGTGTGGACACTACTCAAGCCAATACAAATACCCAAAGCTGTTCAAATAGCTTTTTATTGCAGATTCTGTAAAAAACTTACCTGAGGCCAAGTAGGACATCAATTCTTCATTGGGGATTGAGGAAGAGCACGGCCAACTCACAAAATGTGTCTCATTAATCAGAACTTTTAGTTTATTTTTGGTACTTAAATTGTCAGCCAATTTTAAAAAGGTTATTTGTCAACTCCAAAGACCTTTTTAAACAAAACAGGTAAGTCCACAGCACTTAGATTGTAGCTTTGTAATTACCGACTGAAACTGGTGTCCCTTGAGAAGTATTAAGCAATTGGAATCAAGAGCAGTGATTGATAGTCTTGAAAATCAGTTGAAATATGTACCAACTTGTGATTTTTAGATGGCAAAGATGTAGCAAGATGAAAAAGGCTAAGTCAGACAGAGGGATTGAAATGATTAGATACACACAAAAAAGGCAAAGTTGTTGCATCGGGAATGAGAAGTCAAACATTTAGCATATCTCAAGAAAACTTGGGAAATGTTCCTGATTCTTTTCTAATAGTGGTTATTGTTGTCTAATATCTACTCAGATTTACCAGTATTTTGCTATCTTCCATTGAACTGTTTATATCTGTGCACATGTGGATGAGATCTTGGTGATACAATGGTCAAGCAATCAAGCTCTAAGACAGAGAATTGGGGATTCCGACCCACTTGTAGGAGAAAGATGGCACAGTTTGCTTTCCTACAAATTACAGTTTAGAAACCAGATGGGTTCGTTTTATTGGGCCACAAGAGTCAGAATTGAAAGAAATGAGGCAGGGACTGTCAACACAAAGGCTCTCCTGGGTGGTGACAGTGGACAATATGGTTGGTTAGTTAGCAATCAAAGGTCAGAATCGGAGCCACCCAGAGGAAACAATTAAAAGAGTTCTGGTGATATAATTCCAGAAAATCAACCATCATAAAACCTGTGTAGCACAATTTGCTTTTATATGTGTGAAATTTCTTTGAGTTGGAATCAATTCATCTGCAACTTGTTTGGACACACACACACACATATACAGTTCATTTTAAATTAAGAAAGACTAAGTTTGACTGAAATTTCTCAGGTTGGTTTTTCCAAATAATTGTGTTGGGAGACAAGAGCTGCATTAAAGAATGTGTCTTCACATATAATTTAGATGCTTAGTCATATGTTGAAAACATTTGACTTTCATCATTTTTTTTTTGTTGGGCATCACTGCCCTCTGGTAGTGGGAGTAAGAGGCCCAGCCTTTTTGCTCCTGTGGAGATGCTGTTGGATTTGAACCTCCATCCCAGTCGGCCACAGTCCCACAACCACTACGCCACAGGGGCTCAGACCGGAAAACATTTGAAAAAGATAAAAGCAAAGGTGTTTGTTGGATTTTCGCATTCTCTTCATAATGAATATACAAAGAGCTATTAAGTAATAAAAATAAATTAATTTAATCAGATCTGAAAGCTAAATCATGCCCAATTTTTTGAGTAATTGGGGAGATTCAACACAAATCTATTGTCTTTTTGTAGCTAAGATTCAGCCAAATATGCAAAAGTGAATGTTTTCTTTTCCTAAACAGTTTCCTTGTGAACTTACATTTGACACAATATAGTTACAGATGGCTACTTACAAAATGTGTCTAGAATGTGTACATATATGATTGTTATACAACCATACTTCTTCTGTCACTGAGAGGCCTTGGAGCCCACAGCATTTCTGTAGTAACAAACATACTTCGTGATCTTGTTTTTTATATCTTGTTTTTATATTAGAGAATGTAATTCTATAATAAAAGTTGCAACAATGATTCCTTAGAGAAATTCTAGTACCAGGGCAGGAAATTAATACTATTTTCTATGACCAGAAGGTAAGAAATAGCCCAAGCTAACCAGTTCTCATCGAGTCAACATTGACTCCTGGTCACGCTATCAGTATCGATTGGCGTTGACCTGTAATCCATGAGACTTCCCTGCCTGCTCCCTAGAAAGTGGATCACCAAGCATTTCTGTCAAGGTGACCCTTGGTGAAATCAGACTTCCAAATGTTCACTTAGCAGCCAAGTGTATTTGAAGAACAATGCACCAAATTTGGAAGATGACTCAGTTATAGCCTGGATATGAAGATGACACAATTCTGCTCGCTAGAAGCATGGAGGACTTGAGATATTTGCTGATGAAGATGAAAACTACTGATGTGTGGCTTGAAGTTCAATGTAAAGAAAACTAGATTCCTCGTGCCTGATCCATTAGACAGCATAATATAAATGGAGAATAGACTGATGTTTTCAAGAATCTCACCTATTCACAATCAGTACTAATGGAAGTAGCAGCCAAGAAATCAAAAGAGCTATTGCTTTGGGAAATCGAAGTAGAAGAAGGAGGGGGGGAGAAGGAAGAAGAAGAAGAAGAAGAAGAAGAAGAAGAAGAAGAAGAAGAAGAAGAAGAAGAAAAGAAGAAAAGGAGAAGAAAAGGAGAAGAAGAAGTCACTTTGAGGAGACAGGTGTACAGTGGTATTTCCATTAGCTTCATATGAATTAAACCTTGACAATGAGTAAAAAAGAAGACAGAAGAAGAATCAATGCACTTGAATTATGGTGTTAGGGAAGAATACTTAAAGTATCATGGATTTCTAGAAAAATCAAACTCAGCCATCTTGGAAGAAGTACAGCCAGAATACTTTCTAGAAAAGACACTGGTGAGACTGTCTCTGAAGTACTTTGGGTTTGTTCTGGAGGGATCTGATCTATAAAAGTACGTCGTGCATGGTGATGGGGACGCTCCTCAATGAAACGGACTGACCCACCCGCAACTGTGGTTTCCAAGAGAACTGCAATTGTGCGGAGAATGCAAGCCTGGGCGATGCTTCCTTCGGTTCTATCTCAGGTCTTGATGAGTTGGAACCGACCCTGGCACTTCACGGCAATTTTTTTTCAATAGCTCCTTAAGCCGCCAATGATTCATGCCATTTATATGTGTGCATTAAACAATTTTAATGTTATCCATGACTTTTGCCATTGAGTCTGCTTTAGAAAACTCAACAGAGACATTTCCAGAATCATATGGTGAAATACATCATGAAATATACCAATTCCTTAAAAAAATTCTCCAATAATTCCAGACTTTTTACTTAATACTCTTGGAGCAGTAATCATTGTGATTACTAATGATTACTAATCATTGTGAAGCTAAGATTTTTATATCTAGCTGAAATTATTCTTGTATAGTTAAAGGCAAAATAAATATTCAAACCATGATTTTTTTTTTGCTCAGGGATTACTACTTCTTTATAAATTCGAATACTTTTTCATGACAAGTGTCCAAAATATTGATTGGATAGTGTCTCTTCTATTGATTCCATGGCTCATCTAAAGGTAAAGGCAAGTCTTTGAAAAAATTTTAAACTTCAATATATATATATTATTTTAGAATGCTTTTTGCATACTGCACTAAATTTAATTGAAGAAATTTCACATTTGTAAGTTATTTCCTGTAATGTTTAGTCATAATTTTTCTAACAATGTGTCCATAATAGAAATCTTTTAAAAACAATCATCTCATCACAAATGATTTTCTTACCATATTGTTGAGAATGTGATGGGGTTTGGAGCAGAGACCCAAAGCCCATATGCAGACAATTGGGCCCACAGTGGGGTCACAGGGAAGGGATGAGTCAACCAGGGAGCTGTAAAGCACCAATGAAGCACAATATTCCTCGGGCTCCTTGAGGCTTCCTCAAATTCCACTACCATAACTCCAGCGCTGCCTTCCACTTAGGATGAGATAGGAGAATGCACATGGGGACAGATAAGAGATGGTGCTCATGACACAAAATCCAGGAAGAGGAATAGCGATATCAGAAGGGTAGGGGGAAAGTGGGAGATGTGGGGAGGAAGCGGGAACTGATTACAATGACTAACGCATAACCACGCACCTCCCCCAGAGGGGCGAACAACAGAAACCACAGGGGAAGGGAGACAGTGGTTGGTGTAATTAAAATAATAACAATTTATAAATTTATCAAGGAGTCAGGAGGAAGATGAGGCAGGGAAAAAAACTGTAACTGATATCAAGAGCTCAATAGAAAGAAAGATGGCAACATATGTACAAATATGCTAGATACATTTCTGGCACAGATACCATTCTAGAAAAGAATTATGGCAACATATGTACAAATATGCTAGATACAATTGATGTATGGATTGTTATAAGAGTTGTAAGAGCCCCCAAGAAAATGATCTTTTAATAAAACAATTTAAATGGTTTTTTCTTTATGCAATAATACAATGTGTTTTATAACTGTCTACATTTATAAGCTCTGATTTTGTTAAAAATCACTGAGCAGTTTTATTGAGCATTTAATTTTTACAAATAGCAACTGATTCTATTGATTCTTCTGTCACTAGAGAGGGAAAACTGCTCATTAAACTCACTATACATCTTTTGATACTCTCTCATACTAAAGATCGCTTTATTATCTTTACACATCTTTTTTCAATACACGGAGCTCTTTCATGTTGCTCTGCCTCAGCAAAGGGCAGTTGCTTTTCTTGATGCTTGTCTGTGATTATCTGCCCCTCTTCTCTCCCTTCCCTTCCCTTCCCTTCCCTTCCCTTCCCTTCCCTTCCCTTCCCTTCCCTTCCCTTCCCCGTGACCACTAGATGGTCCATTATTCCCGACTTTGACAATATTATCTTTGTCTTGAATCTTAAAATTGTTCATACTTTGAAAACTAGAAACATAATTTAATGATGTGTTGATTAAAATGATATTGTATTTAAATTTAACAACCAGTTATGGCTTACATACCTAACACTAGCTGCATAAAATATCCGAATAAATATATTACGGTGTTAAACATAGTAGCGGGCAGGGGGTGGGTGGGTGGGTCTGGTTTTACACTTGTAGTGTGGTTCAGATGAGTCTGGCAGGAACAAAGTGAAAAGAGGTCCTAGGTCTACCAGCTACGAAGCCCAGAAGGAAATAGTGTTCAGTGTATTCCTGGAGCCTTGAAGGACCATTGGCCATCTAGTCAGCCTGTGGCTTTATTCAGGGGCCTATGATCCCATGGGAATTGCAGTCACACTCTCAGAGACTTGACTCTTGGACAAAGAGGAAAGGCTTTAGATATATAGAATAAAGGATTCAGGCCCCTCATTGATTTTTTTTTCCTTTTTTTCCCAATAATTTTATTGGGGGCTCTTACAGCGCATATAACATTCAATACATCCTTTGTATCAAGCATATTTGTACATATATTGTCATCTTCATTTCCAAAACTTTCTACTTGAGTCCTTGGTATAAGCTCTTCTTTCCCCCTCCTTTTTTTTTAATATCATTTCATTGGGGGCCCATACAACACCCATCATGATCCACACACACCTCAATTCCATGCATACCCCCTTTGCACACCTGTTGCCCTCATCACCCATGAATCATCCTTCTCTTCTACTTGGGCCCCCAGTACCAGCTCCCCATACTTCCCTTTCTTCCTGCCTTCGCCTCTCCCATGAACACTTAATAATTTACACATTGTTATTACTTTTTCATATCCTACTCAGTCTTATGTGTCTTGACGCACTGCCCTGCTGTCCATACTCCAGAGAGATCATATATAGATCCCTGCAATTGGTTACCCCCTTCCACCCTACCTTCCCTCTGCCCTCCCAGTATCACCACACCCACCACTGGTCCCAAAGGGATCATCTGTCCTGAATTCTTCATGTTTCCTTCTCCCATACACATCCCCTGGTCTAGCCCCCTCATTGATTTTAGGAAAGACTGTGGCATTCTTTAGGGAAGGTGGGGGGGGGGGCACAATTGTAGGACAAAGTGACACATTATTTTCTCTCTTTTTTTGTCACAATAATTTACAGTATAACATTTTGTTTGAAGTAGATACCTCCATTTCTCATTATACTTGATCCCTCCCCACCCCAATTCAAAGCAGGGGCATGAACCTGGAAAATACTCCATTGATACCAGAAACAACTGGAATATAAAGTCTGTATATTATCATGCAAACCACAATTTCATCACTGAACTTCACACGCTATGAGGTTCCACCCAATGTATATTGATTTTCACTGTTCAAAAACTACTGTTGCCAGGAGTCCGGTGAGCACATGACCCCTATGTGTGAGTCCCTCTGACTTCGTTTTATAGAACAACAATCCTTCTCCTTTCTACACCATTTCAATTAACGTGCACTTAAAAACACGCACTTCTTTGACATATCAATTTCCATTCTTTTTTTTCCTGAAACGTCCCAGTGGGCTTACATCTCACACGCTCAGTATAAAGCAGGATAAATTGTTTTAATTGCCAGAATGTGGTCAAGAGAGTCAGTCACTTTAAAAGGGAGAGAGTTATAATTTTCCTGTATAACTTATTCACATTGGTGGTTATTTTCACAAGTGAACTTTAAAAGGAAGGGTCCTTTTGGCAGCCTATGAATTGGTGACATTTTTAGGCTGTCATTACCTGTAGAAAGAGTGAACCAGTGCCTCACCATGAATGAGTGGAGCATAACCTTTCAAAATGCTTTTCATAGGTAGCCTTTCTTTCTTCTGCTATTTATTAAATAAAATGAATCTAGACCAGAAGCACAATAAAGTCTAACTAGTCTTGTTCCAAGTGTCTTTAGAAGTGAAGAAAGCTGAACATCATTTTTCATTTCACATCCCCTAGGGACAAGGATTCTGCAAAGGAGCACAACATATAAATTATATTTATAATTTCTGAGGAAGAAAAGCTAATGCTATACTAATTTTCTCCCCTTTTGTATTCAACTAACATTCATGGAATGTACATATCCACAATTCAGTTTTTAAAGCAGTATGGGGAAACAAACATATAAACTCAAATCTTTCTTTTTGAGATTGTGGTCTGTTAAACAAAAGAAATGTAAAACAATAAGCTCATTATAATTATTGTAAAACCAGATGAAGTAAATCCCGGTGTCCCAATAACTCCAGAACCTACTATTTTTCTTTCTCTTTTGTTTCCCTGCAGTCTGACATCAAGATGTTTCAATGACATCTACAAGATCTTGCGTTCCAGTTAGCTTTGCTTCGTGGGCAGCACCAGCCTGGTCTCATCAGATAGGCAGGAGCTGGGAGAGGAACAATGTTGGTGTATTAGTCTCTGAGTTTCCTCCTACTGACTCTAGAATGGGCTTAGTGATGTCACTGAGCACAGGTCTCCACACCTGGCAAGAAAGATTAAGGAGTAGAAGCACACGCCTCCTAGCCCCATGGCCATGTGGCATCCCCGGTGTTTGCACTATACTCTGCACAATACCTGAATTTGAGTGTGCCATCTGTTTCCTTCAAGGTGTGGAGAATGGAAGATCTTTTTGAAAAACACTTCAGTTTTAGTGAAAGGAAAGAAATTGCTGATGTTCTTGTTTATTTAATTAATAATGTCATACAATTGACAAATGAACGTGCTTCTCTCTACACCACAGCCAAAATTCCTTTCACCCATTCTGCAAAGTATACATCATAAGTAGGATGGAGTCGTATATAAATTATATCTCAAGTTTTAAAAATAATTCATAGAGATGAAGGGATGGGAAGGGACTCCAAAAGAACCTGAACCAGGAGACACAGGATGGGGCTGGGAGGAGGACTCACCTCTCTGCAGGAGGAACACCAGGTTTTCCCTTCTGGAACGACCTGCGATGGCCAGGGAAATCAAAGACAAAAAAGACAGGCTGTGCTGTGCATTGTGATTGTAAGGTGACGTTCAGTTGCTTCCGACTCAAAGTGACGCGATCTAAAAGAGAGGGAAACACTGCCCAGGGATCGCCCTGCTCACAATTGTTCTTATGTTGGGGCCATTGCTGCAGCCCTTGGCTGTGGGTCTGGTCAGGGCCCTTCCTCTTTTTTATTTCCACTCAATGTGATTGATGTCCTCTTCTAGGCACCGAAAAGGACACCCCTCCCGACAACCTGTCCAAGGTGCGTGAAACAGATCTCTCCATCCTTGTGTCTAAGGATCATTCTGGCTGCTCTTTGGAGAGATTTACTGTCTAGACATAGCACAAGATCTCTGGATCCCTGTGTCACACTCAGAACTCAAAGAGAACCCCAAATGACTGCCAATGTGTTGATTCCCACTCATGCCGTTGTGACCCTCTATAGGTTCCCGGAGACTGTAAATCTGTACTGGAGCAGAAGGCCTCATCTTTCTCCCATGGAACTCCTGCTGAGTTTGAACCATGAGATTAGATGTCCAACAGCACCATCAGGGATATTTTAAAATGGTGAAGACTTCATCCACTCAACGGACTTAGTTTTACTCTTACGGCAAAAGGGAATTTTACTTACTCGCATTTAGAAAAATAATGTGGCATTCTTATAGTTACATGATATTTCTTGGAATGAAATTCATGAAAAAATGCATTATTTTAAATTAAAGCTCTGATGTGGGCAAGCACACTTGACACAACAGAGAAGAATGCAAATAAGTGATATACCGCTACAGACACCCTGTGGACCACGGTTAAAGCTCTTGGCTACAAACCCAAAGGTCTGTGACTTAAACCCAGTTGCCCTTCCAAGCAAGAAAGGTACAGCAGTCTACCTCTGTAAAAACCCAGCTTTGTAAACCTTTCGGGGCCGTTTTCACCCTCTTCTCTGGGTCGTGATGAACTGGTCCCTTGATTCAGAGAAAACCCTTCCCGGTGTGTCTGTGGCCATGAGGGCTTCTGGCTTTTTGAAAGACCGGGATGCTCTCACTGAGTTTGCAAAGAGTTAGAACAAAGTTGCCTTCTCACTCATATTTGTGCAAGCCTATTCAATGTCAAGCTGGAAAAAACTCATCACCTGCTATGAGCTTAGCATTTTCCATATTATTCAAAGCACTCGTCTATTTAAAAAAGTAATCGCATATTATGTACAGAGATAATTTCCTACAAATATTTGTTGGTCCAAACCACATAACCGGAACTGTAATTACTTTTCCTCAGAAAGGTGCCTATTATTGGGCAACTCAATATTATCTGCCCAGCTGTTTAATAGACTTCTTCCACCCTACAGCAGCACCCACAAATCTTGATTTTCTCCATATCTTGACTTTATCATTTCCTAATAAGAAATCACCTCACTCTGTTGTAAGACAAGAAATGGGTGCTGACATAGATAGCTCTCTCAGTCTGCAGGCACCCTATCAGCAGAAGGCAGCTTATGCTTAATTGCTGTGCTGGCAACTAATGCCTGGGGCCCCACAGTTCTTATGTGGCTCAGCAAGCAGCAGCATAGATTTCCAACACAGTGCCTGGAAACTCCATTTGCTCAGCTCCGCCTTTCTTGCAAAACAGAACAAATCTAAAGCACCCTGAAGTTACAGAACTTATCTAAATTTGTGATCTTGGTGGATGGGAAAGTTAAGTTAAACCAGGGTGTTTTTCTTTATTACATCATTTTATTGGGGGCTCATACAACTCTTAACACAATGCATACATGCATGCATTGTGTTAAGCACTTTTGTAAGTTTGTTTTCCTCATCATTCACAAAACACTTGCTTTCTGCTTGAGCCCCTGGTATCCGCTCCTAATTTTCCCCCTCCTTTTCTGCTCCCTCCCTCCCTCATGAACTCTTGAGCACTTATAATTATTATTATTTTGTCATAGTTTACACTATCCGACATCTCCCTTCACCCACTTCTCCACTGAACCAGGTTTTTTGATGCTTACCTTGATGATTTCTTTAGGGCATCTTCTCAGAGATGCTCAAAGGTTAGTGACTGTACTGTGAGCTCGCCTCTATTTAGAGGGACTAAATTAAATCAGTTCCTGAAACGATAAGTATTGTCAATGCCATTGAGCCCCCATGTGTGTAACGTAAAAAGCGAAGAACTGCTGGGAGCGCTTACTTCTGCCTGAACATCACAGGCACGAAGCAGAGTTCAGATGAACAGAAACAGAGAGTCAAAGTAAATAATGTTGATAACTAGCATTATTTCAGCATGCTGCTTTGTACGTATGTGTGATCAATTTTGTTCCTTTGACGCAATCACCATTTGCTTTTCAGTATAATGATGTACATGTCAATTAATAATAAAGAGATTTCCACTATTCATGTAGTGAGTAAAGACTGTGGTATTTTTATGATATTGTCACTTCAGGAGCGCCAGCCCACTATAACTTTTATCATCTAATATTCAATTTGTGATATCAATTATAGTGATATCTCTCAAGTCAACATTTAGAGTTCATGGCAAGCAGAATAGTTACAAGCTACTGTTATGGAAATTATACTTAGCTCTCCTTATTGTGTGTTTACACTTGAGTCAAACTAATAAGTAACTCATGAATATTATAACTATAATCCGTGATGAGTAGAATTATAATTTATCATCCACTTTCACATACTTTAAAAATGTTTACAAAAGGCAAGACTAAACATGTGGATGTTCTCTCTGTCTCTGTCCCTCTGTCTTCCACAACAATCAGAATGTAATCTTATGAAATGTTTTGTAAGCCAAAGTAATATGAAGCAAAACAGCAAATATCAAAGACATGGGGATTTTTTCAAGTATTCCCCAAATCAAACCCACTGAGTTACACCAAAGAACATATGGAACCTCAGTGAACTCTGTTATCAGAGTTACATCACAGACATAGTTTAAAACTGCGGTGAATTGATGCTGAGCCAACTATAAAAGACTTTTTAAAAGACTGGGGAAAAATGCAATGAAAAGAAAATGAAAAATTCCATGAATATTCTACAGAACCCTTCTATGTTAACAAGTACACATACTTTATTTTGTGATGCAGTTTGTGAATACCAAAATATACTAAATATTGACTCTTTTCTTCAAATGTAATAATGCCTTTGAATTTACAAGTGAATTATCTTCTTTACAATCATTCAGTATACCTGCCAACATATGAAATTCAGATTGTGCTGATAATTCTATTCATTCTTAGCCCTTGTTGAGTTTCAGTAAGTTAACTCTTTATTTCAAAATAATAAAAAATTAATTGAGGCATAGTTACCTTACATAGTTAACTTCCCCACTGAATAGCATAGGATTTGGAAATAGACCAGACTTTAAATCTCAGCTCTTAATATGTATTAGCTGTGAACCCTCAGAGGAAATGATAAAACTTTTTGAATCTCATTTTTTTCTTTGTAAGTTAGGAATATTATGGTGCTTATATGAAGAGTGTGTTGGAAGCATTTAATAAATAAACCTGAGTGAATGTTTTTTGAAATCTATAAAGTGCTTTACTGATAGCCTTTTGGATCTCATTCTAGTTACTATGCCTCAATTTCCCCTCCATTTTCAATGGGGTCATCGTCATTAGCTCTGTCTCTAAGCCAAAAGCTATACTTCCTCTTCTATTTTGACGATGGTCATTGTGGCTCTATGTATCTGCTGTTTTTTCCTCTCCCTCACAACTTACTTTTGAGGAGAGGTGTCTATTAGGTCCATATTCTTTAATCCCTCACTCACATCACAGCTGGAACACAGTCTCTATCACTAACCAAAAGAAAAGTGACATCTTAAATGTCAAAGCCATCTCTTTCTGTTTGATGCATCCAAAGCATGTGGTGTAAAGCCCAAGGTGAATGTCATTGGTCCCACTCCTCCTTCAGCCTAGAAACTTGCCTGCCTGAGCCTTGGCAATGGTTACTTCTCTGACCTTCTCTCAGTCTTCCATGGCTCATCTTCCATAGCTAGCCCCTCACTTCTTTTTATGCTGTGTGGGGGCAATCTGATTCTCATTCAAGTCATTTAGTCCCATCTTTCTACTTTGAAACTCCTCAAACACACATTTCTACACAAATTCCCTCCTAAGTTTGTCACCATCAGACTCCCACTGTACATTGATAGCTTGACATCCACAACTACCGCATGTTACCTAAAACCCAAATTTAGGATATGCCTAACATGTCCTCCTTTCTTTCCTGCATTCCTCCCATACCCAAATTAGCAATATTGTCACCCAGAAGTTTCCTTCTGTCTAGAACATTCTTTGCTTTCTTCATCTGCAAGACTTCTATTTAGGTTTCAGGCCAGAGCTTAGACATTACTTTCTCAGGATCCTTTCCTGGCTACCTGGTATGTCTCTAGCGACCTATGTATTCCTCTAGAGACCTAGGTATAACCCTCTAGAGACCTATATATTCCTCTAGAGATCTAGGTATTCCTCTAGAGACCAATGTATTCCTAGAGAGACTGATATATTCCTCTAGAGAGCCATGGATTCCTCTAGAGACCTGAGTATAATCATCTAGAGACCTATGTATTCTTCGAGAGACCTATGTATTCCTCTAGAGACCGATACATTCCTCTAGAGACCGAGGTATTCCTCTAGAGATATAGGCATTCCTCCAGAAACCTAGGTATTCCTCTAGAGACAGATGTATTCCTCTAGAGACCTATGTTTTTCTCTAGAGACCTGCACCTAATTGATGCCAGGGATTCCATCTCTCTCCCACATTGTCACCCCATTAGCTTCAGGTAGAACAGGGCTGACTTTTCACTAGCTGAAGAACCACAAGTACACAGCTGGACAGGTGATACCTAGTAGGTCTTTGAAAATACTGTTTACTTCTCTTTTTCAAAATAATCCAAGAATTCAATCAATACAAACATGACAACAAAGGAGAGGTGATTGATTAAGCATGGTAAAGACATGCTTATGGCATCAACAAAACAAGCAAGTACAAGAAATTGATACCAACTCCAGCGCATTACAATATATCAGCTGGAAGTACAGTTCATGCAGGATCATGAGAATACCCACGTACAAGGTTGTTGAAGCTATGAGGCTCTTACAACTTTAGTACTTTTGTTGACCTCTGTCTCTTAAAGTCCTTTCTTTATATATAACTGAATCCTTGTATCTTGTCAGATCTCTTGGAGATATATTATTTCTTTCTAATAAACAATAGGTGGTCATGGACTTTGAGTATAACTCTTGCTAGAGCATTACCCCCCCCCCCCTCAAATAGTCAACTGGATCTGGGAGGGGCGGTTACTGGACCAGAAAGAATTTTTATTCACAGATAACAGGGATATGATTCATTTAAACATTCATGTCTATGTATTCAGAAATTCCACTGATCTTTGTCATGATACAAACACAAAGGTCTGCTCTTGAGCTTCTCCAGGTAAATTGCAAATGGGAACTCTAGTTTCAGATAATGTGTTAAAGTAAGGAAACTCAAATCAGTCAACCATTGCAATACCTTCAATGAAGTCACTTTGTAACTGCATAGCATTTATGTACAGAGGCATATTTTGTAGTTGTTTTGTAAAAAATGATAGTTATAACTTAAACATTAAAATAAGCTGACGGCTGAGCCCTGGTGGCATAGTGGTTATGCATGGGACTGCAGCCCACTGGGATGGAGGTTCAATTCCCGCTCACAGGAGCAAAGGCTGGGCCTCCTACTCCCACCACCAGAGCAGTGATGCCTAAAAAAAAAAAAAAATAAATAAATAAAATAAGCGGACATGTAAACGAATCTAGCATACTTTTAATGCAATAGTGTATGGATAATATTTTAATATAATACTAATATCTTTTTCTTTTTTTTTTCCCGCATCACTGCCCTGGTGGGAGTAGGAAGCCCAGCCTTGCTCCTGGAGAGCTGCTGCTGAATTTGAACTGCCAACCCTGTGTGCCGCAGTCCCACACACAACCACTGCGCCACCAGGGCTCAGTTAATACTAATCTTAATTGTCAAAAATACTGTAAATATTAGCATTTATCTAATCTAAAAATTAATCTATACAATAATTGAATTTTGTTTTTTATGGACTGTTGCATATTAGAAAGTAATTGGTTTTGTCTGTATATACCAATAAGTGAGATATTAGGAATATTCAAAGGATATAAAATTCTATATTTTTTGCCCAAAATATGTTTCTGCTTTGCAATGATAAGTGGGTTCTAAATTTGATTCAAGAAAATAACAAAGGGCCACCTATCATAATACTACATTTATATTTTATCAGAATGCTTAAGTATCTCATTGAACATTGAACATTCTCAGAGGAACTGAACATTTAGATAATAAAATTATATAAGTGTATGTTACTTTCCACTTCCTTAAGAATGACTTTTCTTTAAGACATTTATTGATATTGTTATGACTTACAAAACAAACATCCTTGTGGAGAAGTGGTGTCATTGTTACATCAATTAGATACCTATGTCTTAGTTTGGAGTTCTGAATATGAAAATTAAATAAAACATATTTTATGTCTTTTGTATATGATAAGAATTCTATTTTCCTTTTATTTTAGACCTTTGGTGTATAACTTCACACCGGGTCTCTTGTCTACCATATAAGACGGGTTCAGTGGCACTGTAGCCACATGGCTCATGATACGATTGGTCCTGAACTCAGCGTCCTTGTGTGTTGGAAGGGAGATTTTGATCAGCAGCTTAACAGTGATATGATCCTTAAATATTTTTTGAATGCAAAGGATAAAAACAACTGTTTTTAATTATAACATGTCAGAGATGAAATATTTTTCAAAATATACAGTACTATGTGTGACATTTGATTTCTAACCATGAAACAGTCTTTTATGACATCTTTTCATCTGTTTATTTGTAATTACAACATTCATTTAGAATCAAGCACCAAAGCTGAAGTGTGTGCAATTTAAAGGAAAACTGGTGAAAGTCCATTGTTCACTCTGAAGGATGAACAGAATCTCCTAGTGATTGTTGAAACAACAAACAACTAAGTTTACTGGCCCATTTTCTTTGTTATAGGAAACACAGAATGCTCATTTTGTAAAAAATACAGTAACTCAAAACCCACTGTCAAGTCAATTCGAATGCGTAGTGACCCGCTGGTTTCTAAGCCTGCAAATGCTTCTTTACAGGAGCAGACACCATGTGCCACAGAAAATGTGGTATACAGTACAAATCTTTCAGAAGCTCCTTTAGATACAAGGGGGTAACACAAAATCATTTTTTTCCCAAGCTATGTATGTAAATTTGTTTACAAAACAAGCTTATCACCTTCCCAATACTCTCCATTACACTTAATACATCTGTCAAAAAGCGTTGTCCAATAAGAACAATTTCAGAATAAGAATTTTAAAAAATTATATCTGTAAGCAACAATAATTGTAAAGTATTTTAAAATAGTACATTATAAAAAGAATGTAAACATTATCACAGACAACAACTTGTAGCATTTTGAAATATTTGTGTTGTCGGTATGTATATGTATGCATGTGGATATGTATGCATGTGGATATTTATCTATAGCTCTCTCTTTCGCTCTCTCTCTAGAGAGAGTGAGCGAGCCAAATACCATATGTCCTCATGTATAAGCAGAGTTTTCCAGGACATTTTCAATGCTGTTTTTGAGGTAGAATTAGGAGCCTCGCTGATACTAGGGTCAGCTTACAGTCGAGTATATCCTATATAAAATTGAGAAAGTGCTGTGTATAATTCTTATTGTTCATAGTGTTTTCCTATTATACTTAAGAATACATTGTGTAAATTTCTCTGTCATTAAATATTATTTAAAACTATATTTTATCTTTTTACATTCAATTAGTAATGAAGATGATTCACTCATCTTCCTTTGCTCTTGGGTATTTTTTCCAGCATTTTTTCCAATATGACAAAAATGAGCTACTGGAAGTATGAAAAATTATTTCAGTACATAGCCCCTTTATGGTGACTTTGAGCAGCTACTTCTTTGCGTTAGCTTCCCTGCGCAGCATTGGACTGCTGGCAGCAAGGTCAGGAGTTGGAAAACCACAAGCCCCCCTGTGGAAGACAGAGGAGTTTTTTTTTTAAACTCCTGCAGAATGATAGTCTCAGAGACCCACAACGACTGCTCTTGTGTGTCTTACAGCGTTGCTGTGAGTTGGTACCCCCTGGGCACAGTGGTTCAGTTCGGTTTGGTTTGGTTTGCTATGAGCATGGGTGGCACTGTCGGCCAAGGTCATGGTTCCAATCTGCTCGCAGCTCCTCAGTTCCTCAGGAGAAAGACGAAGCTGGCTGCTCCATTAAAGATTTACAGACTCAGAAACTGAGAATTAGAGAAGCTCAATGGTCACGGTGTGTGTGTGTGTGTGTGTGTGTATGTTTCCTTTCCTTACATTTGTGCAATGTTTCTTTGACCCTATCTTGATTGAATAAAAAATAAAATAAAAATATGCATATAAGGTGACAGAAGGTATAGGTGGAAATACACAAAACCACATTGCCTTTAAATCAGATATTTTTTTCTCTGTCTTTATAGCCAAACAGATTGGAAAAGTGTTCTTCTGGATGCTATTCACAAATCTTTAGGAGATGACACAAAAGCTAGTATTTTCTTAATGAAATAATGAGCTAACTATACTTCCTAATCATCGCATAAATATTGAGTGATAATTTGGTCTATTTTTTACTTAAGACTCGAGTGTATGGTTAATTCATCTATTCACTTCTAGAGAAATATGTCTGAAAAAACCTGTACATGAATATTCATAGCAACATTGTTTATAATAGTGAAAAAGAAGAAATACTCAAACATCTATAAACCAATGAAGGGGTAAATATAACATAGTATGTGCATATGTATATGATTCATGCTTAGCAATAGAAAGAAGTAAAGTACTGATGCAAGCTGCAGCAACAAGAACCTTAAAAATGTTAGATAAATAAAATAAACCAGACATGAAAGACCACATGTATGATCCCACTTATGAGAACTGTCGATGAAAGGCAAATGCACAAAGGTTAAGTGTAAGTTAGTAAGGTTAGTGTTCCCGGGAGACAGGGAAGGCAGGAATGGTTTCTAACTACTAATGGATACAGGATCTATTTTCAATATAATTATAATCTGAATTTACACAGTAGTGACATTTGTATTGTATTGTGAATATGGTAAAAAGCACTACATTGTACATTCAAATGTACACTTGAAGTTATGGCATGTAACTTAGATCACAAGGTAAAAAAAACACACCAAAAAATAGTCTCTCTATAACTCGTCCTACAATAGGTTACATAAATACCTATGCCTGACAAGTAGGAAAAATATACATAAGAAATGTATGAGGGGTCACTTCAAAAATAAAACCCAGGACTGTGCTGGGCAGAGTGAAGTTTTTATAGCATGTATTTTTCCCTCTAGGTGAGCATCAAGCAACTCACTCTGAGTTTGTGCACCCAGTGGCATCACCATGGAAGATTCTCTCCGGACACAGTGAATTTTTTTTGGGGGGGAGGGGGGCATCAAAGCCTGGTGGGAGTAGGAAGCCCAGCCTTGCTCCTGGAGAGCTGCTGCTGGATTTGAACTGCCAACCCTGTGGGCCACAGTCCCGCATACAACCACTATGTCACGAGGGCTCAGCCCTCACAGTGAATTTTTTTGTGAATAAAATTTCACTTGAGCCTCTTTTATTGTGATGGCCAATTTAATAGAAGAGTGTGCTGCTGGACAGTACTATGGGAAAAGCTCATGTGTAGGAGTGTTTTCATCATTCCAAAAAGGATGAAGTGCTGATTGATGCAAACCTCATTCTAGACATCCATCAGCTTCCCACACAGATGGAAATGTCAACTCCTAGAGCACTTGGAGTTCATTCTCCCAGTTCAGATTATTAATCAAGCTTTCTATTTAGGTGTTCTGAAAAGGTTTCATTATAGTATGTGACAAAAAAGACCTGATTTTTGGCAGATGGGAGACTGGTTTTGCCACCATGAAAATGTACCTGCTCACACAGCCATCTTCATGCAATCAGTTTTGGGCAAAAACAAGCATGCCCCTCTTGTCCCTGCACCTCCCTCAGCTAAGCTTGCTCCATGCAACTTATTTTTGTTTCCATGCATCAAAAGGGACATGAAAAGACAGCAATTTTTCTTTTAAATCATTTTTTAGTGAATTTTTTAACTTTTATTACAATCCATACATCCATCCATTGTGTCAAACACATTTGTACATTTGTTTCTAGCACCATTCTCAAAACATTTGCTTTCTACTTGAGCCCTTAGAATTAGCTCCTCATTTCCCCCTCACTCCCCAACCCCACTCACTCATGAATCTTTGATAATTGATAATTTATTATTTTGTTACATATTACACTGTCTGATGTCTTCCTTAACCCACTTTTCTGTTGTCTGTCTCCCAGGAAGGAGGTTATATGTCGATACTGTGACAGGCTCCCCCTTTCTACCTACCATCCCTCTTCCTTCCTCGAATCATCACTCTCACTCCTGATCCTGAGGGGACCATCTCTCCTGGATTCCCTGTGTTTTCATTTCCTAGCTGTACCAGTGTAAATCCTCTGATCTAGCCAGATTTTTAAAATTAAAAATTTTATTGTGATTAATACATCGTTTTTCACAATACATAATCATACATCATTTTTCACAATACATAAATAAACATACTGTGCCAAGCACTTTCACATGCCTGCTGCTGTTATCGTTCTCCAATCATCTGCCTTTTCCCTTATGCCCCTGGTATCGGCTTTTCCATCCCTTCCCCTCTTCCCCTCCACTCCCCTCCCCACCAACCCTCAATACATTATTATTGTTCAATCATATCTTACACTGCCTGACCTCACCCCCAACCCACTCCTGTGATGTCCGTCCTTTAAGTGGGAGCTTCTGTGTATATTCTTGTAGTTAGTTCTGTCTCTCTACCCCACCTTCTCTCCACTGTTCCAGCAACTCCAATCTAACCACTGGCCCAAAGGGACTCATCCATCTTAGTTTCCCTATATCTCCAGCTCCCCTCTCCACCAGTGTACCTTCTCCAGTCCACCTGGATTTGTAAGGTAGAGTTGCGATCATGATGGTTGGGGGGAGGAAGACTTCAGGAACTAGAGGAAACATATGCCTCATCGCTGCCCTGTTGTCCCTTGACGGATCTGTCTCCTCCCCATGATTCCCCTATAAAGGGGTGACCAATTTCCCACCAGTGGGCCTTAGGTCCCCACCCTGCTCTACCCATGATTTGTGATGACTTGGTTCTTGTTCTTTGATGCTAGACACCTGCTCCCTACGGCCTTCTTGGTCACACATGCTGGTGTGCTTTTTCCATGTGGGCTTTGCTGTTTCTACACTGAATGGTGACTCAATTATCTTCCAGTATTTAAGACTCCAGACATTAAATCATTTGGCAGCTGGGCAACATTGTTTCTTCTTCTCTGTTTGTGTCTGGATCCATTTGTCTTCAGCGATTGTATCGGGAGTTAATTGGTCCATTGATTTTGATTTTTGTTCTTTGATGGCTGATATCTGATTATTTCAGCATCTCATGATTGCACATCTAGCCAGATTTTTAAAGGAATTGGGACCATGATAGTGGTGGGGAAGAAGCATTTAAGAACTAGAGGAAAGGTGTATGTTTCATTGTTGCTACACTCCACCCTGACTGGCTTGTCTCCTCCCTGCAACCATTCTGTAAGGGCAAGTCCGGTTGCCTAAAGATGGGTTTTGGGTCCCCACTTCACACTCCCCCTCATTCACAATGATATGATTTTTTGTTTTTTATGCCTGATAGCTGATACCTTCAAAACCTCATGATCACACAGGTTGGTGTTCTTCTTCCATGTGGGCATGTTGCTTCTCAGGGAGATCATCTCTTGCTTATTCTTTTGATAGCTGGGTACCATCAACTTTCTTCACCACATTTACTTATCTGCCTGCTTTGTTTTAAGTGATTGTGTCAGGAAGGTGAGCATCATGGAATGCCAGTTTAATAGCAGAAAGTGTTCTCACAATGTGGGAGTACTTGAATGGAGGCCCAATGTCCATCTGCTACCTTAATACTAGACCTATAAATATGTACATAGAGACCTATTTCCCCATCATCATATAAAAATATGTGTGCATATCTACATTCCTGTATTTAGACCTTTATAAGTGAAAAGAACAGTAATTTGATGAATTAGGAGAGGTGAGGGAAAAATTAAGAGAAGTCCTGTCAGCCATTCAAGCAGATGAATTTGAAAAAAAAAAATTTCCAAGAATGGAATCACAGACTTCACCAATGTAGTATATATAGTGGATAATACTTGGAAGTTGATAAGGTTGTTTGGTAAAAATATTTAAATACATAGCTTTAAAAATCCAATATTTTTTTGGTTTTATTTTCCATACTCCCTCATATAGATAAAGAAAACTTGAGTTGATAAAGAAACTGATAACTTATTCCTGACTTAAGTAAAACAGTGCCTAGGAAAAAAATTCTAGAGTTAGTTTTAGAGTAAAGTGGTTGGCAGAACATTTTCAATTTTATCTGTAAAAGGACCTCTGGTGGCCCATGGAAAAGTGCTGAGCTGTTAGCTAAAACACTTCTGGTTCTAACTCACCAGTTGCCTTGATGGAGAAGGATGTTGCCATCCATTTTCTTCAGCTATTACAGCCTTGGAAACACTTTGGGGCAATTCTAAACTCTCCTATAGAATTGCTATGTGTATAAATTACTTGATTGCAATGGGCTTATCTAATTAAAAATAGTAATAAATCCAGTTGGAAGAAGCTATTCATATTTCTGTAAGAAATTATTCTTCAGGAACATCATGGTTTTAATTATAAACTTAAATGAGGATAAAGGAGAATAGACCCCGGTGACCCAGTACCTAGACAAGTGGAATGGTCACCTTTCTTCAAGCACACTCAGAAAGGAGGACCTAAAGTCTGAAAGCTACAAATCGAATGACTAAGTCATCTGTTGAAATGATTCTGGCTGCTGGTCAGGATCCACACCTCTCCATTGCCAGAATTTATCCACCTTTGACTCAAGGGAACAGCAGCAGTCCGATCATGTTAATAACTAAAGGAAGTCAGCTTTAAGCATAGAGCAGAACAAGTCCTAACCCCTTTTCAGTATAAGGTTGTAGGATAATGTAAAGTTACTTGAGTTTTCAAATCATCCAGATGTCCTGCTAAAAAAAATCCACCAAGGGTTTAAAAGCTTGTAAGAAAACAGGTAACAGCCAACATTTTCAAACATGTAAAATAAAGCATAAAACCTATCTCTGTCTTCTCATCCAATTGAGAAATCCTTTCTGATAACTTGTGAAAAATACCTTCCTGATGTTTAGCTTCAAGGAGCTTCATTAGAAACATCTTTGATACCTGGTATTAAACAGATGTATGAAGAGACTTTACAGAGCCATTCACTGACACAGTCCTTGATTTTAATTTTTCACAGCCTTAGGGGTGTTTAAACATACAAGAAAGGGTTCATTGGGGAAAACACACCTCCTGACATTTAAGGAGGCATCTGCCCATAGATGCAGGTGACTTTGATTGAAGGTGTCAGAAAGACAAATGAGAAAAATGAGACATCCAGTGGACTATGGAAAAGCAACAAAAACAAAAACACTGAGATGAAATCCTTAGTATAAGTCATATGGGATATTTCATCAGTGCCATTACATCAGTCTATCAAAATTCTGGGGGACAACAGTCTTCAAGACAATCAGTTATTTTGCCAAGGTATCCTAATGTGTTTATATCTGTAACCCTCAGCCCCAGTCAGTGAATGTGGAAAAGTCATGGCAAACTGATCATGCAAAGAAAAACAGTTTAAGGAAAGTAAAAATCCTCTATTGACCACAAAATTCAGAGTGGCAATTGGGGAGAAATATTGAGAAATAGTGTGAACAAATATTGCTTTGTAAAATGTATGGAATTTACTTCTACTTTCAAGATAATCCTAGGCTTTCTATTCTGAAGTTTAAATGCAGTGTGCATGTGTTCTGATTATGTCAAATGCATGAGGATTGGGGTCAGCAACTGTTTTGAGAGTTAGAGAATGCAAATCGTGTAGCTGGCTTGGCACTCACACCCGGCTGCACCTTGTTGGCCCCCAATTTACCAGCTATTAATTGTAATAGGTAATGTCAATTGCTCTAGTAACTGTTTATCTTGTGATCTTAACACTGATGTTTCTAAGAGAGCATGGTAGAATACACTTGACCTATTACTGGGTTCCAAGAAATGTTTCTTTGGCAGTGGCAATTTTATAAATTTCATTCAGCTTATTTATCATAGTACTACTGTTTATTAAACTGCCACCTGGAACTAATGATAACTCTACAGGGGGAAAATTCAATGATTTAGCTATAATTCATAATAGAGTCTATCAACATTTTTTTCCAGATCTAAAACACTTGAGTGACTGAAACTGCATCTATCAGTAGCAGTGACTCAGGAAATGCAATTGGACATGGGGTAGCTCAGTCTGAAAGCATGTTTTACAACATTCCTTGTTCCTTTTTTCCTTAGATTTTCAATGTTTATTTCAGTTATGGGAGGTGCTTACACCTCCTATTGAGGACAGGAGTATCAATACTCATAAAAATCTGGATAGTGAAATCAGACATCCCCTATGCCCACCTCCTCAATAATCTCTCAGAAATATTTTGTTGAAACACCTCCTTTGTTTGATAGCTTTTCTTGTTACAGATGAAAGATGGTGTTGCCACTTTGTTCCTCCAAGCCAATTCTACGTCATAATGACCCTACGCAGTGTGGATTGCAAGTCATTCATATGTTGCTTTATATTTTTCTTTTTCCTTTTTGAAAAGTGTATTTAAATGACAACTTCTCTAAGGTCACAGTTTGATGAACTCATTTTGAGATCTTAAGAAGAGCTCTCTAGAGAGGGCACACATTCTCACTCCATATGAGATATCCCTGCAGACAAGACACATGGATCCACACTAGAGCCCTGTAGCTGGAGAAGCCACATGGAGACCCCTGCCAGAACTGAGGTGCTTTCACTGTCACTGGACCCACAAGGATTTCCACCCACTGCTCTGTGATCTTCCTGCATTCAGTGTCCTTGCATGGCTTTCCTGAGTCTGAAGAGAAATTTTTAGAATGCTATAAGACCTATGGACTCATATTGGACTTAAGGACTTGATCTGGACTTGACTGGGATGTTTTCTCAATATTCAATTGCTCTTGTATATAAAACTCTTTCATATATATGGGAAGTCTGAATTTGTTTCTATAGTGCACTGGACTAACACACCTTGTGATGTGTAACCATCTCATAAAGACAGTTATTAAGTAGATCACCCACCTGACAGATAATACCCTTTATTTTGTATGCAATTCTGCTATTTCATTACAGACTGATCCAAGGGGATAGGTTCAATTCTGGTTTTAAAGAGTTCTTTTGAGGTGTTTTAATCAGAGTTCAATTTAGGTTTAAAATATACAGGATGTGCTTGTAACAAGGAATCAATGTATGAATTGTGATAAGTGCAGTATGAGCTCTCAGTAAAATGATTTTTTATGTATATATGTAGAGAGAGAGATTTGGAAACAGAGGAAGAATTAGTTAGGGTGTAAGCCAAGACTATATCTTTGAGTCCATCTATGCTAAGGTGTTTAAATTCAATTGTGTCAAAGTTCTGGGACAAGGGAAAAGATGTTCTTAAGCCATTGTCAAATCACTAGCTATATCAATCCATAAAATGTTAAATCTACATTTATGAAGTTCTGGTATCTAAGATTGATACAATATTTAACCAAATGTTTCAGAAATGAACTTTGGGTATGGTATATAGACATGTTGCCATTATTCTTTTTTTAATATTTCCATGACAAGGAATAGGCTCATACTAAAGTGAATTCCTTTCTTTAAAAAATACAATAATCCTATACTAATATTCAGCACTGAACACTTCCTATTGACTTATTCTTGAACTGTATGTAACTGTGAAGATGATCAAGTCTTCTTCACACTTTGTGCTGGAGTTAGAGTGGACATTTTAGCAAGCCCAACAAGTAACTTACTGTACCCCATGTATCACTTATAGCAGCTAGTCAATAAAAAGTTTGTCAATAATGATGAAAAGTGAATAAAATGTTTCCCATAATACATAACCTTATAAGAAACACAATGTAGGTGTTTTTTTTTTACACAGGCATTACTTTAAAAAAATAGATCCACTAAAATGTTTAATGAGATGGTAAAATTATTGCAAGGACAGGATGACTGCTTGAAGAGCATTCTTTCATGCTCTATGTGTCATTTTTATCGCTGATAAAACAAAGGTTAAAAGATATAAGTAATCTGTTAAGACATCCCCTAGTTTTTAATGCCTCTAGGAGGGCAGTTGCAAAATGGTTACAGGTTGGGGCTGTGATCTGAAAGGTTCACAACTCTAAGCCACCAACCTCTCCAGCAAAGACACACAGAGCTTTCTATTCTCATAAAAAATACAGGGGCAAGTCTACTCTCTCTTACAGGATCCCTAAGAGTAAGTAGCACAGTGTGTCTTTGTTTGAGTATGATACATATACATCAGAGAGAGAGAGAGAGAGAGAAAGAGAGAGAGAGAGAGAGAGAGAGAGAGAGAGAGAGAGAGAGAACGAACCCTGGTGGCAGAAATTGTTACACATCTAGCTGCTAAATACTAACCAAAAGAATGTATTTTCAAACCCACACAGGAGAAGAAACAGATTATTGGAATTTGTAAAGATTACAGTGAAAACAAACCTCTGACACACGGGCTGATTTAAGTTGGAATTGACTCACTCGCACTCAGCCATAATAATAAATTCTTCATCTCTCTACATATATATTTCCCCTGGGTGAAACAAAGGATTATGTGTTTGAGTACTAGCTACATGGTTGATGGTTTGAACTTCACCCAGAATCACCACTGAAGACATGCCTGGTCCTCTGCTCTGGGCCTCAGGTCTCCACGGAGCAGTGATACTCTGCACACACAGGGTCAAGGTCAATTTTACACCAGCAACTTCAACCAGATTTCAAACCACACACACACACACACACACAAATACAATTAAAAAAAGTGTACACACACATCCTATAACTACTTAAAGAGCTTTAGTGATGCCATAGTTAAAACACACAACTGCCAGCCAAAGGGTCCACAGTTAAAACCTACAAGCTTCTCTGCAGGGAGAAAGACTTGGCCATTTGCTTCCAGAAAGATTACAGCCTTGGAATCTCTCTGGGCCTATTCTACTTTTTCCTACATATGAGCCAGAAATAACTTGATGACTGTAGGTTTGACTTTGGTTTGTTTCCATAATTCTTTACTATAATGGAATATTCTGATGCAAAATGCAGGAAAACCACAGGTCGATGGGTGAAAACTCTTGTTGATGCAATGGTGGTGGAAGCATCACAGGGCTCTGGGAGGTCTCGCCAGCAGGAAGGCGAAAGCAGAGAGAAAGAGAAAGGTCCCCAAGACCCTCGTTATGAGGTCATACCCATAAGGAGGCACAACCAGGCTGTGACTTGAGTGTCCAGCTAGACCCCACCTCTACACTTCTATCTTTTCAATTAACATGAAATCATATAACTCCCACAATGGAATTATAATAATTAACAGTAGATGCACATGATTACATCTTGTTTGTTGCTGAAAGTTTTGCAGCATCCAAGAGGTGACTCTTACCCACCCCTGTTATAGTAATAACAGGGCTGATTTCTGTCTTTCAGTAGTAATACACAATTTGGTTGTAATCTGTCAGTGTGGCCTAGGGGTTTTCATGCTAATTTCCTTGTGATAATAAAGGCTTTGAGGATAATTGTTTATCAATGCCATAGCCATTACCCACTCTTCTTAGAAACTGGACTGAGAATTATGTTCTGAGATCTGGGCTGTGCTTTCAGTGAATGTTTCCCTGTGCAGCAAGCCCACTGTCAAGTCCACTGTGACTCTACAATCTGATCCAGAGCACTGATTGATACTGACATTTTAACATGATGAGAACAAAGGCTTCAGACCAAAGGACCAAGCCTATGACCCAACTACTCATAGGCTGAGATCTAATTCTTTTTTTTCCCCCAAGAAATTATTTTAGCAGGAAAAAAGGCCATTTTGCTTGACTTTAATGCTCAGTATGAATATAACATGACTAGAAATATTCTCTTTTTAAAATGCCTTATAGGAAAAAGCAATAACACTGCTTAGCATATACAGTTTAAAAATGTTCTTTTCATGTTTTCTTGATTGTTTCTTTCTCCATATGGTTAAGGGTAGAACCAAAATAACTTGAAATATATTATTTTATCTTTTACAAGGCAAGAAAATTATCCAACAAAAGTAGGAAACATAATAATAAAGTATCCTGGTTAACTTTTCTTTATTTAGAAGTAATTTTCCAGCATGAGTGCTTGTCCATTAAACAAATGTATTGTAACCATTTAGAAGGAGGTCTGTAGATCTATGCTAGGGCCCAGGAAATTAAGGTGAATGCAATATGAATTATGTCATCTGCTCTTATGGGTTCAATGAGGGACACAGAGTTCTTTGGGAAGCCAGAAACTTTCAGACAAATGTGATGCAAAATAGGTGAGTTTTTTTTAAAATTGAAAAATTGTGTTGAAGCTAAGCATTAGATGGCTATTAAGTGTTGACACCATGATGATTGACTATGGAGACATTTAGAGCCAGCATCTGCAAGATTCTTGCCAATAGAACATTCTTGTGGCAGCTCCAATGTCATAGACAAGTATTAACAAAAGAAAGACAGAAATCAGGTGATGCCATTAAAGGAATTACAGCCTGAGCGTATTGAAGATGAGTTTTGCTGGCTGCTGTGGGTGATCTCAGCTGTTAATTACCCTTTAGCTTATCTTGGTGGAAGACTTTTACTTCTTCTTCTAACTCAGATTTTCTCTAATTCTTGTTTTCTACCTGGATTTCCCCCAAATACAGTATCTTCTTCTGATAGGTCTTTGGGGGTCTGGATGGCCTTATCAATCTGTTTTGAATTTTTTATAGATACTTGGCCAGTTCCCAGAATTAAGCAACTATACTCAGATGTGAGCTTCACCTCTCCTGCCCTCTTCATCATATTTTGTGCAATGACAATCTTCTACAGTAAGATTTCTGCAATTTGGTCAACCATTGATACATGGAACCCTACATCAACATTGAAATTAACTTGAATTACTCCACCAATCTGACAATACGAAATTGTTAAGCAATCTATAGGTATACCAGTTTAGCTAGCGTTACATCACCTAAGAGAGATTATCTGGGTGTTTTCCAGTTCTTTGAATGCTAGCACAGCTTGTCCAGGCTGTAGATAGTCTGGAGCTCAACAATCTCTCTTCTTGGTCAGAGTCCGCTGGTGACAGTGCAATGTTAGTGAGATCATCCAGGCCCTAGTGCAGCTCACTCTCAGTGAAAACTTCAGGGGTTTCTGGGCTTTGCTAAAGGTCATTTTGGGAGATAACAGTTCATCATGAGTACCTAAAGGGAATCCCTGATGTAATGATACTTCAAGTACACTTGATTGTGTCTTTCCACAATGCCAGATTTATTGGCCAGATTAACAAATTAAGTCAATTGTAGTTAGCAAATGTCTCAAGAAACCCAGGGCTCTATTAAAAGTATTGAGTACAAGGTGCAAACACTATCAGAAAAGCAAATACAAACTCAAGTGATAGGGAAAGTAGATAGGAAGAAAATAAAGTCCAACACCAGTAGTGAGAGTGGAGATACCGGAAGGGCGAAGGGAAGGTAGGGTACAGAGGAGGAGCTGTTTACAAGGATCTACACATAACCTCCTTTCTGGAGGACAGACAGTGGAGGATTGGGCAAGGGGAGATGACAGGCAGTGTAAGATATGACAAAATAATATTAATTTCTTAAATATCCAGGGTTAGTGAGGGAGGGAGAGCAGGGTGGGAGGGGAAAAGCTGATGCCAAGGGCTCAAGTAGAAAAGTAACTGGGTTGAGAATGACAATGGCAGCAGGCATGCAATGGTGCTTGACACAATATACGGATGCATGAATTGTGATAAGTGATGTATGAGCCCCCAATAAAATGATTAAAAAAATAAATAAATGAAGCCCAGCAGTGTGATAGAAGGTCAGAACCTAGCCTTGGTGTGAAATAGATTATTAAGGACATTGGTCCCAGGCTGGAGGACAAGGTAGGCAGGGCAGCATCAGTGCTTCTGGAGAAGTGACTTGAAAGCAAGGATCAGTACACGGTGGGCAGAATTCTCTTTAAAATGCTAAAAAGAAAAGATATCCCTTTGGGGACTCAGGTGTGCCTGACTTGAGCCATCGTATTTTTCATCGTCTTACATGAATGTGAAAATTGGACACTGAATAAGGTAGGCTGCAGAAGACATGATGCATTTGAATTATGATGCTGGTGAAGAACCCTGGAAGGACCACAGATTGCCAAAAGAGCAAACGATCCTGCCTGAGAAGTACAGCCAGAGGACCCCTTAGAGGCAAGGATTCCACATTCTCTCTCATGAACATCGGACATGTTATCAAGAGAGAACAGACTTGAAAAAGGGCATGATGCCTGATAAAGCAGAGGGGCAGCAAAAAGGAGGCAGACCATAGAGAAGTGGATTGACACAGTGACATAGGCTTGCAGCCATGGTCTCAAACACAACAATAGAGAAGATGGTGCAGGACCTTCCTTCTGTTGTTCAGAGGGTCCCCTTGAGAAAAAACAACTCAAGGAAAATGAAACAACCCCAAAATTTAATCATTCAAAACATTAAAAAAAACCTCTTAGGACAAAATAATAATTTATAAATTATCAATGGGGGTGCCGGAAGGGAGGGGAAAAATGAGGAGTAGATACTAGGGTTTCAAGTAGAAAGCAATTGTTGTGAGAACAAGGAGGGAAACAAATGTATAAAAGTGCTTGACCCAATGGATGTATGGATGGAAATGATTTAATAATAATAAAAAAGATCTCTGCTCATAGTCAAATCAAACTAGAAAGCAATAAAAAAGATATCAGAAATTGTCAAGTAACTAGAAAATTATGCAGAGAATTTCCAAATAACTCATGATTAAGAATAAAAATGAGAATGTAAATTAGAAAAATTGAATAAAACTGAAAACACAAGAGATGTTTGTTACATACTTTCATGTTAATTTGATATATAGAAAGAAGTGCAGAGGTAAAAATGTAGCCTGCCAATCATGCCACTCCATAGACTGTGTAATTTATAGAACAATGCCATTAATATCACATGCAAATAAAATTTTGCTGAAGATTATTGAACAATGGTTGCAGCAATATATTGACAGGCAGCTGGCAGAAATCCAGACTGGATTTAGAAGAGGAGTTAAAAAAGGGATATCATTACTGATATCAGATGAATCTCAACTGAAAATAGACAATAGCTGAAAGATGTTTACATGTGTTTTATTGCATCTGCAAAGATCTTAGATTATGTGGATCAAAACAAACTATGGATAGCCTTACAAAGGATCTCAATTCTAGAAAATTTCATTGTGCTCATAGGGAAATTGGACATGGAATAAGGGGCAGTTGCTCAAAAAGAATAAGATTGTTACTACATGGCTTAAAATCAGAAAAGGTATGTGTCAGGGTTGTGTTCTATCACAAATTTCATTCAATCTGTTTGTTGAGCAAATCATTAGAGAAGCTGGATAATATGAAGAAGATTATGGCATCAGGATGGGGGAAGTGTTATTAACAGCCTGTGATGTGGCAATGGCACAATCTTGCCTGCTGAAAGCAAGGAAGGCTTAAAGCACTTGGCGATGAAGATCAAGAATTGCATCCCTCAGTATAGAGAACAACGTACTGGAGAGAAACAAAAATCTCATAACTGGACCAATAGGTAACATCATGATAGACAGAGAAAAGACTAAAGTTGTCAGATTTCATCTTGCTTGCTTCCACCACTAATGCTCATGAAAGCAGATCAAATAACACTTCATTGGGTAAATCTGCTGCAGAAGACCCCTTGAGAGCTTTAAAAAACAAGGGGGCTATTTTGAGGACTAGCCTGTGCTTCACCCTACAAAAGTACCCAATAGCCTCATATGCATGTTGGAAGTTGGACACTGCATGAATTAAGAAGACAAAAAGAATTGATGCATTTAAATATGATGCTGGAGAAGAATAGTGAAAATTTATGCATTACTAAAAAATAAATACAACTATCTATGAATAAGAACAGTCAGAATGCTCCTTAGAAGCAAAGATGGTGAGATTGTCATATGTTATCAGGGAAAACCTGGGGAAGCACAACATTATGCTTGGTAACGTAGCCGGACAGTAAGAACGAGGAAGGGCATTGTGAAGATGGACTGACACAATGGCTACAGCAATGTGTTCAAACACAGCAAAAATTGTCAGGATGGTGCAGGACTGTTTTGTTCTCTAGTATAGAAGGTTGCTTGTGGGAAAAATAAATGGAAGGAGACTGTATATGGAGAAGTTCTCTACATTCATAAGGTAAGGTATTCAAGAGGCTAGGGCTACCATGGAGGGAGACCTCCATATGCCTAGGTTGAAGGTGCGTTCCAGTCACATTCTCCTAGGTAGAAGTTACTCCTCATGAGGCACCCCATAATAATGCCAAGTTTAAGGTGCTACTTGCAAGCACATGGTTGTTAATATTTGTGCTTGAAGGTCAACTGCTTCAAGGCTTCTTGCCTGCAGGTTGTCTACCATCAAAGGCAATCAGATAGTATTGTCTGTCCCACCCTAAGGAGGATGCACTCCCTTCTGATAAGGATCATAGATCATTCCTTTGGAGAAGAGTTCTGGGACATTTATGACTAAGCCAGCTCTGAGATGACCAAGGCTACGCTGCCATCTAGACTATAGAGCCTGTAGGCACCTTCCTGGCATATGTATGCCTTTAGTGCCCCTCCCCCTCCTAATTGCGTGTTTACCCCGAGCTGGTCCCCCTCATATTATGTGTATCCATCTAATACAACCCCTTCCTGTTGCATATGTGCTTACCTTGACTTGCATGCTTGAAATTATACAAGCTCATGAGTGAATACATTGCTGCCTCATTTGGGTTCCAGTCTCCATGGAAGAGGTGAGCTCTTGTGTGTCTTGTCTTTAATTTCCCCATATTACACAACCACCCCTTAGAGCCCATCTGGATGTGGGGCAACTATATGACATCCAACAGCAATAATCTAAATGACCTTATGCCATCTACCCCGATAATTCCTCTTCATACTTCTTTTTGCTCCCCAAACTCAAAGAGCAATGGAAAATGTGATGTTAGTACCATAAGGATGTCAACATGACTGTTTGATGTGGTGTCAATCAAATGGTCCACAACTCATTGTACCAAGGGTTGTTGTGGATTCTTAGGGATCCACACGCAGCACAATAAAACCCTGCCTGGCCTTGGGTCACCCTGGCTCTCAGTATGTTTCAGCCATTGTTACTGTGACTGGGCCACTCCATCTCATTGAATAGCATTCTCTGTTTTGCTGATGATCTGCTTTAGAAAACATATCATTATTTTCCAAGAATTGGTTCTTTTTGATAGTATATCCAAAGTACACGAAAAAAAGTCTTGCCAGGAATCTAAGACAAGTGTTCTTGTTCTTTCAGTAGTACATGTACTTTCAGTATTCAACACCATATTTAAGACGTGGTCTTCCTCATTCATGGTACAGCTTTTTCATGCATATGGACTGATTGAAAATATCATGGCTTAAGTAAGGCGTTCTCTAGACCTCAATGCCACGTCTTTGTTCTTCAATATTTTAAATACTATTGTTGTAAATATTCCCAATATAATACATAATTTGAGGGGTGGGGTGGTGGCTGCTGCTTCTAGAAGCAGTGATTATGGAACCAAATAAAAAGAAATCCTTGACACATCAATCTTTTCACTATTCATCATGAACTATTGGTCCAGTTGTGAGAGATCTAAATCTAGATATAGAGAATATGCCATGAAACAGCAGTTTTACAGTTTAATATTTTTGTCTAAGGAGAGTTTTTATTATTTTAAAGCAATAGTGTTAAAATTAGCCACATGTAGCTCAAGGATGATTATGGGCAGATCTGTACACCTGAAGAATTATGCTATATAAGAAAACAATTCTCAGACCAATGATCACAATTCCACTCTAAGAAACTAATTAAAATAACAAAGTAAGTTCAAAATAAATGAACAAAAATAATAAAGACAACAGTAGAAACCAATAAGTATAGTATCAATAATATCGATAAATTCAATGCTACTAAAGCTGTTCCCTTGAAATCAATCAAATTGATAAAGGACTAGCCAGATTGAACAGAAAAAAAGGGAGACGACACTCATCACTGATATAAGTAAAGAGAAAAGTGACATCACTGCAATTTCTACAGATACTGAAAGCAGACTAAGGCAGGGCTATATAACTAAATGTATTTCCATAAGTGTCATAACCTTCATGATATGAATGCATTTCTTCAAAGAGACAAGTTACCAAAATTTACTAAAAGAGAAATTGATAACCCATATTTATTAAATAAACTGCATTTGTAGTTAAAATAAGCACAGATGCCTTCATGATTTATTTAAGAAACAAAATGATGACTATTACAAAATTTCTTCTAGAAACTTGAAGATGAGGAACTACTTCCCAACTCCTACTATTAAGCCAAGATTACCCTGATATTGAAACCAAGCATAAATGCTACTAGAAAATCAAAGCACAATATCCTTCATGAAAAATAATACAACATTCTGCCGCTAATAGGTTTTAATGAATCTTAAAATAAATTTACCCTGTAGTCTTTAAATTCAATATTTGATCTAAAAATTCTATCTAAGATTAAAAATATAACATCTGAGTGTTAGCTATATCAGCATTTAACATTTGCATCATTGATAATTTAATATTTCTTGAAGCAGGTGACCACATATATTAATTAGCCACTATAAATAATTCCTCTTTATCTCCTTAAATATCTATATGAAAAGAGGAAATAAGACAAATAATACATGTCTTTATTTCTAAAGTCCATCTCCTAAAGCATAGGAAATTTTTAATTCAAACCACCTGCTGACTTTGTACTATTAAGAGTGATGACTCTGTATATAGATAGGATTTTGCTTATGTAAACAACCTAATGAAATACAGAATGTGTAAATAGTGCTTAGGCTTAATATGGGGAAAGGATAAAATATAGAAAACTCAATGGTTCTTTTTTTTAACATTCAATACATTGTTCATAATACATTGTTCATACTTGTACATGTTACCACTTTCATCTACAAACATTTTCTACTTGACTTCTTCAGCATGTACTCCTCTTCCCCTCTTTCCTCTAGTTATTTTTTTAATTCCAACTCTTCATATTTCCTCTTCCCCCTTCTCCTCCCCTATGAACTCTTAATAATTAACAAATTATTATCTCTTCATATCGTACACTGTCTAATGTGTCACTTCACTCACCCACCCACCCCCATTGTCTGCACTCCAGAGAGGTCACATGTAGATCCCAAAAATTAGTTCCCCCTTTCTACACCACCATCCCTCCACTTTCCCAGTGTCAGCACTCTCCACTATTCTCAAGCGATTATCTATCCTAAATTCTCAATGGCTCTTTTAAGAAATTAAAGGAATCCAATGTTGAAGGATGGCATCTGGAAAAGACAGAAGCATTGACTTAGATCAACAGTTAATCTCAAGAAGGCAAAGAGATCTGTAATAGAAAGAAGAACAGGAAAAAGGAAAATGTTCTAAAATTGATGATGGTAACCATTGTACAATTCTTCTTGATTTGATTGAACTGTCAAATTATGACATATGGATGGTGTCCCAATAAAAGTGTCTATAAAATATATATAAAAAAGAGATCTGGCCAAAAGAAAATTCTTCCCGAAGAGTAGGACTGTTGTAGAGAGTTTTGGAATAGTGATGTTTAATATTCAAGCTAAGTTAGCTGCTTAGATCAGCTGTCCTTTTAAAAATCCTTTCAGTAAAAGTCAGTCAGTTATGACTGCCCTGTTACCTGAACAGTTTACAGGGTGAAATACACAAACGTACAAAAGAAAACAAAAACACAGTCCTTTTAGAAGGAAAGGTACAGAGCAAAGGTCAAGGCTTCAGCACCTACTGAGTCAAGAATGGAGGTGGATCATCTAGAGATAGAAGGAGCTGATGCTAGGGTAATCATCCTGTGTAGGGTGAAGTTATTTTATTAGTCTGTTAGGAAAGGGTTAGTCATCCTTCATATCCACAATGAGTCTGACAGTGCAAAGTTTCATGAAGTTTTTGTTCTCTCTGCTTTGTTGCAGAATGATAGTGTAAGTCTAACCCTCCTGGGACAAGTACTCTGACATATACAGAATCTGACTTTGAGCCTGTATCCTCCTGTATGAGCAGCACCAAAACAGTTTCAGTGTCTTCAGCAAGTCAGCGACTGCATTCCCTGTGTGTGGAGTATGCAGTGGGAATAATCAGCGAGATGAAGAGGATACTTTCGTTGGGCAGGACCCATGGCCCTTAGCGGACTTGAACACCCCTCCTCTGTGATGGCAGCAATTCTGGTGCAGGATTCCAACCTACACTGGCACTTGCAAGGTGACAAACTAGAACGAAGCACAGGCACATTGAAGCATCCCATCATGAGCAGAAATACATTGGCTTATCGATTTGCCCATGGAGTCATGACTGAAGGAGAAATAGAGGCAAGACAGGCTTTACTGGGAAGAAGTCAGAAAAATTTACCTGAGATATGATGATTTGCCTCCTTCTCTTTTCCCTTCTTCCCCTTTACAAGTTCAATCAAAATAACAGAAGTATATTTAGCAGCTGGGCTGCTTCATTTTAAATTCATCTACAGTTTTCTGAGGATTAAACAGTTAGTTGCAGTAGTTAATAAAATCTAATAATATGCTTCTATTAAAAAAAACTTTCCTAATTTTGCTCCATGGAAACCATCTATACAGTAGAGGAAATAAAACAGAGTCATCTGTTTATTTTTAAGTCAAACTTTCTGTTATATATTTAATGCGTATTTTAATTGGTTTTTTTAAAGGGATCAGGTCCGTTAACAAACTCGGCATATAAATATTGAGAGTCTGAGAAGAGGTAGACCTTAGGATATTCCAAAGGCCTACTCTCCACCCATTCCCTCCCTACCAGCATCTTGGGGCTTTAAAAGGAAGCACTGCACCTCTCCTGATGGCTGAGAGCTGGAATAAACAGGGCTAAAGAGAAACATTTCTGAGTTGGCATCCTCAGGTCCAACTATCTTCCTTTTGGAATGATCCAGTGGGAAACTTTGTCCTGGGCTCTGTGCAAACTGACTCCCCTTGAGCTTACCTGACATACCCTTGAAGGGCAGAGTAGAATTGCCTCCGTGGGTTTCCGAAACTCTAACTCTTTATGGGAGTAGCAAACCCGGTCTTTCTCCCTCAGAGAGTGCTGACTCTGGTTAGCGGTCCCATGCGCGATCACTACGCCATCCGGGCTTATGCAAAGTGGAGTAGAACAGGTTTGGGGGAACGTGCTCTGGGTCTCTTGCCCATAGACGCTGGGAGGGAGCACTGATGAGAAAACTAGTCATCTCCACCTAAGCCATTTTTGAGCTAGTGGGGAACATCTGATCATGGAGCTTTTCATGCTGCAATCTGTCTGTTGGAGAGTAATTAAAATAGCATCCACGAATGACTACACTGTGAACTCTTCTGGATATGACTTGACCAGGTTCAAAAGACATAACAATCATTGAGTTTTAGTATCCGGTATCTAATTCTCATCCCAATATTCTGGTGGCTATTTGGGAGGGGAAGAGAGCATTTAAAATAATTTGTGTGCAACACAAATATTAACTGTCAATTCTTTAAGATAAGTGACAGGTGTGACTACTAAAGAACTGTTTTCTAAAGAATAAGGTGACATAATTCTATGTATATGAAATGTGCAGATTTATGAAAATCATAAATTAATTTATCCAAATACTCCTTGAATCTATAATAATGTAGCCATTGCACATTTTCATAAAGGCAGCAAAATGTTGAGTGTGAAACAGTCATTGTCATTAATGTACATTCAAATGCCTTTGCAAAGTCTTTCTCAAGTTTGCAGGCCACGTCCAGACTTCTAAATTCCCATAGAGCTATTACAAAATTCATCACAACATATAATATTTTAGTCACAGACAATATACACACCTTTCTAGTTTTTGCATAAAGAAACTAACATAAAATCAGTGCCTACATAAATTAAGAGGTAAAATCACATTAATATATATATTTTGCTACCCTTAGTGTGATAGAGTTAATCTTTCTCGACAAAATTAATGACCATGTTGGACTAGACAAATATCTCCAATAGACCTCTTTCAGGTGTGACAAAGCAAAGATGTGACTTTGAGGATTAAAGTGCCTCACCCAAACTACCGCCTTTTTACCTGCCTCACTGCTAGATAGCAAACAAGGAGAACTGGAGAAGAATCAAGACCTTTGAATTGTGAACTCGGTGAACGTTATTAAACAAACCATGGCCCACCAAAAAATGAGCCAGTCAGTTTTGGTGTAAGCACAGTCAGAAAGCTCCTTGCAAGAGAGAATGGCGAGACTCAGTAGATGTTACCTGGAGGAGAAGTTCTGGGAGAAGGACGTCATCCCAGGTAAAGGTGCGGGTCGCTTAAAAACTAGAAGATACTCAATGTGATGGATTGGCACCGTGGCTGCAACAGTGAGCTCGAAACCTGGCAATGAGTGTGAGAATGGCCCCTGACAGGGCACGCTGTTGTGTTCTTGGCACAAGGCCACTCGGAGCTGGAATTCAGTCCATGCTACCTACCACTACCAACAACATTAGCACGATGACATCATGGTCTGTGTTATTAAGAGCGCTTATAAACATTAGTTTAAAAATATGGAGGAATGTGAAAGAAGAAAGAAAAGGAGAGGAGAAAATCAAAGGCAGGAAGGAAGGACAAAAAAGAAAAAGAAAGAAAATATTTTTGGAAATTCCAGAAATAATTGAAATGGTTTCTTGCTTAAAATCATCTGCATGCGTTATGGAAAGGAATAGTTCCAAATTAAAACAGGCACAGTGGAAGGGGATAACATTCTCAATTTTAATAACTCCTTAATATAAATAATTTAGATTCCTTTAACATAATAATGATCTGCTATATATTAATTGAACTTGCAACATTCTGATGCAAATGATCTGAGGACCACACTTTGAGCAACATTTGATTAAAAAATGAGTGCTAGAAAAATAAAAAGAACTGAAGACAACAAAACTCTGGGTAGCATGAGCACTAGGTCCAAAGCGACTCTCTGCAGTTCAAGAATACACTCTCCTGTGCAATCAAACAGCGGGGACACTCCCAGAGTGGTTTCCTGGGACAAATGAAAGCGGGTGTGGCTTGGAAAAAGAAAAGGCGATTCATTTACTCAGTCCCCCAGGCACAAGGAACTTACTTTTCCTCTATTTTTACCCCACATCATCTTTAATAAATGAATTAGCAAGCAAAATTGTAGCTTCATTTTGACAGAAGGAACAAACTATCATTAGTCATGTGGTAGTTACCTAATCACCTCTCAGCTTGAGAATATCAAAAGTGAGGGGCCGGCTACTAGCCTGCCAATCAGGTCACAGCGTGATGATGCCTCCTTGTGGGCATGGCCTTCTCATGAAGATTCTGAGAATGGCACCTCTCTCCTTGGTTTCCCTGTTGACAAGTCATGAGGAGCCAAAGTGATACCTGAAGGAGTCATGAGCAGAGACCTGTGCCAGCCCTGGGTGGCTTCGAACACCACTGAGCCCACAAACATTTCACCCACCAGCCTGTGATTTTGCTGCATTCTGCATCACTGCATGTGTTGCATAAGTTTGAAGAGAGATTTATAGGCTAGTATTGGACACGTGGCCTTATCTCAGACTTCTGGACTTGATCTGGACTGGGCTGGGATGTTTTCTTGATTGTATTTCTTTTATTAGCAGAAAGCTTTCTCTCTTACACATATATGAGTGTCCCTGGATTTGTTTCTGTAGTTAACTCAGTCTATCACATATTTACACCTAGGATAAGAAGTATTTGTGTACACTTGCTGCCCAGAAGCAAAAAATATGATAAAAATATGATAAAAATACTAAACCTCATTATTGATGCTAATTAAGCCAAATATCAACAATGAGAGTAGAAATGCCAGGAGGATTACGGGAGGGTGGGGGGAGAAAGGTAGAATCAATCACAAGGATCAGCCTATAACTCTCTCTGAGGGGGATGAACAATAGAAAAGTGGATGAAGGGTGGTGGAGGACAATGTAAAGTATGAAAATAATAATATACAACTTATCAAGCACTCACGAGGGAGGGTGGGTGGGGGAGGGAGGGGAAGAAATGCGGAGCTAATATCAGGAAGAGAATGCTGTGAAAATGATGATGGCAGCATATGTGAAAATGGATTTGACACAATGGATGAATGTATGGATTGTGATAAAAGATGTAAGAGTCTCCAGTAAAAATATTTAATAAAAAATGAAGAAGAGCTGTACAACCATCACCACAAAAACAAATGATCTGAATGTAAAGGAAATTTACAGGATAGTTCAGACTGAGACTAGCTCAAGACTTGAACAGACTAGAAGGGAAACCAGCTGTTTGCCCTTGTATACATGTTTTACTTTCTCTGCACCTCAGATTTCCTTCTATATGGAATGGAGTAATGGGATATTTATATTTTAGGATCCCTTTAAAGCAAAATCTAAATCATGCATAGAGTTTTGTGTTTTTTTCATAGTAGTTTCTAGGTTAAAATGAAATTTCCCTTCCCTCTGACTGTGTTTCATCTAGGTGTTTGAGTCTTAATATTGTTTATTTCAATATTTACTTGTATATTTGACACAATTTTGAATGGTTGGCTCAGGTTTTTATTTCCTTAGACAAAGGGATTTTGGGGAGGAGGGTGTGTGAGGGGTGGGTGCAAGGAGAACTAGTTAGTCCCAAACTTTGTGTAGTCCTTTGGGCATAGATGACTTCAGGTGAACTGACTGCCAATGAGAACACAGTCATCTGTGCTGCTCCGGGGTCTAAGCTTCATGCAACCTGTGTTGTTTCAGGGCCAGTTAAGCACACAGTTGCCCAGCTTGATTTTACAACACCAGCTTGTTACCAATTCATGAACCATTCACTCAGGGTTAAAGCAAATTACTCAAAATACGTTATCTCTAGCAAAATATCTGTTGAGTCTGGAGGAGCTAAATTACTTATGAAAATTAAGTCTCTAACTATCCTCAAATATCATTATCCCTCTTATTCTTTCTACTATTAATATATGCAAGGAAAGCAAAAGTTACCATTAGAGTGATATAATTTCATGCTTCTGAGTTTCATAATCTATTCCTTGGTAGAAATAGAGAATAAATGTGTTCATTTTAGTATTAATATTTGTAATGTGGAATGCTAATATATCATATAAAATTCCACTTTCTTCTGATACTGTGGTACTTACATTCCAAACTTCAAAATGAAGACAGAATATAGTTTTCTTTGTGTATTTAGCTCATGTCATGGATAAACCCTTAAAATGCTCATCTAATCCAAAAAGATCCACACACCTGTCTCATTTTCCTTGTAAACCTTGATTTTCCTTGTAAAGGTGTAACCAAGATCTTGGAAAACATTTTGTTTCCAATGCTAAGCTACTGAAAATGCTTTTACTTCTCAGCAGAATCTATTCTGTAGACTCAGCAGGAGCATCAACCTGCCATTTAAGAAAAGCAAAACAATCGAAATCCATAACGCATAGGGAGAACAGATCATTCTCCCATTGGTTCGAGCACTGTATATGAGAAATCATGCTAGAGATCAGCTAACGGAAAACTTCTATTAGTCAGGAGGGTCAAATTAGTAGAACCTTCAAGTACCATCACCTAGCTAGAAGCAACAGCCAGCTAGAAGTAAAGGTCGCTTTTACGTTTTAATTCGGATTCTAGTTACTGCCATAGTTTTAAGGTACAAAGAGGTAAGTTCTGACTTAGGGCAAGCTGGTATCATGCAAAGTGATTGTAGGTTCGAGCGCACCGCTGCACTGGGCTAGTCTGTTGCGTTGCTGGACTACTGCTGCACTGGGCTAGGCCGTTCCCTGCAGGCTGTGCTCGCTTTTAAGGAGCGTTCTGGCTCTGCTCTTCCAGGGCAGATCTGTTGGGCAGTCTCTGGTCTCCTCAGTCAGTAGGTGTTGCCAGCAACGCCACAATGCAATGCACTGATTCTTCTACCATTCCATGTCCAGCGTTCACATGCCTATGAGGCCATTGGAAATAGCATAACGATGGATCCTAACTTTGAATGGTCAGTTGTGCTTTTAAAGCAAAGGTAAGATAATAAACCAAAAACTACACCAAACTCACTGCCATCGAACTTATTCTGATCCAGAGCTAGGCTATAGAACAGAGCAGGACTCCTCTGGTGGGTTTTCAGGATTGTTTCTACCTTTACAGTGTAGAAACCCTCATTTCCCCCCCTTGCAGCCGCTGGTGGCTCAAACAACCAACCTTTCTGTTAGCGGTCCAAGTTCTGTGACTCTAGAGCACCCCAAAGAACTCCCAATAAATAATTTCAAACTCCCATAAACAGTGGGACTTTAAATAAATGAATAAATTAGTCTTTAAGCATTTTATCCAAGCACAATAATTATTTAAATTATAAAACAATAAATATATGGTATGTATCCATGCCAAAGATGTCAAATTGGTGCTTTCACTTAAATGTTTATTTGGTTAAAGTACAAATGTGAGGGGGTGATCTCTCTGTCTCTTTATCTGCTGAAAATACCATGGATTGCTAAAAGTACAAACCAATCGAGATCAGAAGAAGTAAGGTCAGAGTGCTCCTTAAAGTCAAGGATGGAAAGACTTCATCTTACATTGTGTGGACATGTTATCAGGATAGACCAGTCCCTGGAGCGAGACATTATATCGGGTAACGCGGAAGGACAGCAAGAAAGAGGAAGGCCTCCAGTGAGCTAGATGGACACCGTGGCTATATCAACGGGCTCAGGCACAGGAGCAATTGTGAGGATGCACAGGACTGTGCAGTGTTCTGTTCTGTTGTGCATCAGATTGTTATGGTTCGTAGCTGACTCCATGGCATCTCACAGCAGCAGCAACAGCAATGAAACATTCAATGCCCATGATATATATATATATATATATATAATCATATATATATATGATTCCTTGAACTGTGTATGTGTGTAAAGAGAGTGAGTGAGAGAGAAAAAGTAAATTTGATTATATTTTCTGAGAATAATTGGCTTCCTAGGAATTCAGTTAGTGTTTGTCAATGTCTTCTTTTAATTTTAATTTTCTGAGAATTCAAATATAAATAAAAACCATTTTCTTATACCTTCTCTGATAAGTAAAGGGTAGCTAGGTTATACACAAATCTCTTAATTCGACTACTAACTTATACAACAAGCACTCGCTCTCCCGTAAATTCTTACTCGTGCTGACGCTCTGTGTGTCCAAGTAGAACTGCGAATAGCACAGTCTGATTTTTTTGTAAGTGGTATTTCCCTAGGATTTAGCCTTCATCACCTTTTATGTTACAAAAGATAGAGGAGGAAAGAAGGAGGGACAAGAACATATCTTTTGGACCAGGGTCTCTTTGCTGAGAACCTCTGAGACCCATCAGGAGATTGATAACCAGGTACAGGAATAATCATCTCCAAAACCAGTAATGCTCAATACATCGATCATGATCTATTAGTTGATCACAAATGTAGTGTGGGGAGATCACATGGCATTAAAAAATAGATGTAAGCCTATTGTCAATCCTGTCACTTTATTGATATCCAGAGCAGCTAATCAGATGCAATCAAAGACATGCACAAACAACTGTTAAGTGCAGCAAAACTGGCAAGCTAAGTTATCACCGATTTTTAGAACTTGTTTTTTTTTCTCTTAAATGTAAGAACAGGTATTAAAATGAGTGGGGGAGCTGGACAAAATATGAAGACAAAAACTTATCACTTTCATATAGAATGGTAGATTTTGACACTACAAGCTGAAAGTCCAGAGCACATGAACAGTTCTAGAACTTAAACACAGAGGGAAAGTACCCAAACATGAGAAAATGTGCTACTTCCTTGACTACATTATGTGGCTCTACTTATGTGAGTTAGCCTTTTCCCATATAAAGATCATTAAGACCATGACTGATGGTCATTTGGAAGTGTGCTTGAGGCTGGCTGTCAGCAGCTACTGTCCTGACTATGCATCTCTGGCTCATTCCATTCAGTGCAACTCATCAGAGCATACTCAGATAATGACAAAAAATGTACATAGTTAATTGTATTGTGTAATATGGACTCATGCAGTTATGCAGGGTACATAAACATACATTGAACATATAAAGAATTCTCAATGCATCTATGAATAAATGCTATAAAAATAAATATGTTTTGCATTTTCATAGTTGGTACATCATTTTGATTCAACCATTTTATAAGTAACTCACATACTTAAAAAAATGGGAGCACCTCTGCCCTAAACTTATCAGAGAGAAAACATTTGCCCTATAACTGGAGACCTGGATTTGGACTTGTATCTTCCTAAAGAGCATGCTTTCTGGTTGTTAAAAGCACTCACTGCTGATATTTCTATTATAGGAGCACTTAAAAACTCAAGTAGCAAGTCAACATTTTAGAAGCTTTGTAATCCAGCCTTAAGATAGCACTGCTCCTAAGTTTCATGGGGGACTTTCTTTATGACCTAGGTTTCTGAAAAGCAAGGACTGTAGGGCCATTCCCATTCCAGACAGGGTGATGGCTAGAAGGCTAGTCATAAAATATTACTTATGCATAGTTATTGATATGTAAAGAGGTTTCAGGAGATTTATTCTTCACTCTAGTCTTTGTGCATAGCATTATTTGGATTTCTGGTGGGTGGATATAAGTTTTATTTTCAGAAAAGAAAGAAGAAGCCAATCAATAAGAATGAGGGGAATAGCAGGGTGGGGACCCAAGGCCCACTTGTGGGCAAGGGGACAGGGGAGTCATGGGGAGGAGATGGGCCTGTCAAGGTTCTGTGAAAGGTAGCAATGAAGCATAAAACTTTCCTCTAGTTCCTGAAGGCTTCCTTCCGCCAACTATCATGGTCCCAACTCTATCTTGCAAGTCCAGCTGGACTTGAGGAGGTACACTGGCAGAGATGAGAATTAGAAATACAGGGAACCTGGGGCGGATGAACCCCTCGCAGTCAGTGGTAAGACTGGAGTTACTGGATGGGTGGAGGGAAGGTGAGATGGAGAGAGGGAGCCGACTGCAGGGATCGACAGATTTCTTCCTCTCTGGAGGAAGGACATCGGGAGGAGTGGGCAGGGGGAGATATCGGGCAGTGTAATTTATGACAAAACAATAGTAATTTATACAGTAATGAAGACTGGGGGGAGGGGAGAAGTATGGAAAGGGAAGGAAGAGAAGCTGATATCAAGAGACTGAGAGGAAAAGCGGATATTTGGAGAATGTTAACGAAAGCAGGCATGTGAAAGTGCTTGGCAGAGTATATCTATGTATTGTGAAAAGCGATGTATGAACCCCCAATAAAATGATTTAAAAAAAAGAAATAAAGGTCCCTTCCAACTTCTGCCACCTCTCTCTATTTCTAGGCTCTGGCCTCTTCCCATAAAATAGCTGAAAAAGAGCTGCTCTTCTGTCCTCATTTGCATCTTCCCAGACATGAGTGTACAAACCACCTCCATTGATCTTTAGGGGGTAAAAAAATCCCTAAATGCATCTCGAGTTGAAATGTACTGAATTATAACAAAACAGCTAAACTTCAAGTTTCTTTGGCCAAGTTCAAAGGCAAGTAAATTGCACACATAAAGCACCAGTTTTTATCAGACCCATTCAGTCACGTTGGTCCAGAGTGCAATTTTATATTTGCAATTTTAGTTCATCATTCTACTCTGATAAAATCATATAGCTCATAGTTTCTATTTGGGATCAACCATAAGCTTGTTATGCATAGCATATGTTTCCTCTTAAACTATATATTACAGTGTATGTTAGATTAAATCCCTGAGTTTAATTACCCTCTAATAATGAACTCACTAACTGGTGTTTTCAAGCAGATACAACAAATCCTCTTATTTCTACTATCATCCTTCATATATTTCAAAAAGCTTATCCAGGACAAGAACTCACTCATTCACTCACTCACTTACTCACTCACTCACTCACACACTGACTGCCTTGAAGCAATTCTACTTCATGTCTACCCTGTAGGGCAGGGTGGAATCCAGCTGTGGACTTCTGAGACTCTGAATCTTTATGGGAGTAGGAAACATCAATTTTCACCAGTGGGGCAGCTGGTACCATCGAATTGCTTACCTAACAGTCCAACATGCACACACTGCACCAAGAGAGTTCCCCCTAAGATATTACACTAGATGCCTTGCTGCTTCGTGATAAACACAGAAAGAATTGACGTTGTTATGGTTTCCATCTTGCTTGGATCTGTGATCAATACTTATGGAAGCAGGAGTCCAGAGATCACAATGTGCATTGCATTGGTAAATACACTGCTCAAGATCCCTTTAAAGTGTCAAAAGCAAAGGTGTTGTTTTAAGGACTAAAGCGCACCCATGTCAAACTTTGGCATTTTCAATCACCTTATATGCATATGAAAGATAGACATTGAATAAGGAAGACCTAATAAAAATTGATGCACTTGAAGCATGGTGCTGGCAGAGAATATTGAATTACCATGAACTGCCAAAAGAACAAAGAGATCTGCCCTAATGTTCCCGAGCCATAATGTTCCCAAGAGGCAAATATGGTGAGGTTTGGTCTCGTGTACTTATTATTAGTAGAGGCTAGTCCCTGGAGAAGAACACATCAGACTTCCTATAGATGAGGGCATCAAAAAGGGGAAGGTCTTCAAGGAGAAGGATTGACACAGCGACTGCATCAATGGATTCAAACAGAAAAACAACTGTGATTATGTCACAAGACCATTGAACAGAGCATCCATATTAATCAGAACAGACTCAATGGCCCTGAGCAACAACGACAGTACTTTGTTGAATTTAGGTTAAGGGAATCATTTTAACAAACCCAAGAATAAAAATAAATTTCATTTATAAGTTTCTTCTTATCGAGTGCTTTAAAGAATTCATTTAATAGGTTAGTCGAGGTTATCTCCAAAGTTCAGGAAGTGGCTGGAGTTTTGGACACTCACTGTTTCTTCTTATATGAGATGAGCAAGCTCTTGTCCCAGTTGACACTACCACCACCTCTTTGCTTACCTGATTTCTGGAAAGTAAAATATTGGCTTATGCTGTCACAATCACACCTGTAACTTCAAATGTCAGAATCTACTGTGACCTGGAGATATGAACTGCTTTTGAACTTTCACATTACATATGCATAGTGTGTCAGTTTCCATTCAACCTTGTTTACTGATAAACTGTATCATACAGGTGATGATTTAATTTTTATTTTAAGAATCATGAGCTTTGGATAGAAGATTAAGATTGTGCAATCTATACATAGGACTTTTATGGGTTAGAATTGACTTCATAGTAGTGAGTTTGGATTTTGGTTAAGTAAGCTGCAAGTCTCATCTGTTAAATTAAGCAAACAGGCTATTATTATGCTCTATTAATCCTCCTGCCTTTTCAAATAACCCTTGAGTACATCCTGGATATCAAGGTTCAACTTAGAATTTCTAAGTCCCAGTGAATTTGCAGGCTCTCATCCCACCTGAGATTTATCTGTATCAGACAGTTCCCCATAAACATGTACATAATCACTCCAACCCACTCATTTAAGATCTGTCCACAAGTCCTCCCACCTATAAGTCGCCCTACCAGGGAAATGGAACCAAGGAAAGTGACTTAAATGTTATACATCTCTATGTGTAACTGTATGGTCAATAATTCTGTGGTATGAACAGAAGAGGGGACCTAGGATCTGGGTGAGGACCTATATAGTCTCAGTCCAGTATAGAGGGGCCCCATTTGTCAAGTCCCAAAAAAAGTGTATAGCTGTTGCAATTGAATAGTGCTTCTCGATCCTTGTTACCTCAGGATCTATCATTGATTTGTTGACAGGTTTCTCCCAAGCAGATCTAGAAATACAGCTTACAAAATCTTTACTCTGGATTTTCTTCCTTTGAACATTCTGAAAGATGGGATGATCTTTTCTACAATGACTTTTCATTATATATCTAGGTTTTCACCTTTACATATGTTTTCCTCTGACTCATATGTACTCTTTGATAACCTTGACCACTCTTTACTAACTTGTAGGAATAATCATGAATACTACATTATATTAAAGCATCCATTTTCCAATTCTCAACTGATCATTCACCAACCATTTTTGTGTTTTGGCTATATTGATTGTATAAAATTAAAATAATTGTCATCAACACACCATCTTTATAGGTTTATAAGCCAAAACAAGAGAATATTTGAGAAAAGAATCTCTGAAAACATTAAACATTAGATAAATAAATGACATTATTTTTGCTACCACTACAGATTTATCCTTAATAACTAAGTGCTTTTACTCACCAATGCCCAACTGTGCTTTTGTAGTAAAACATATTTTTTTAAAGATCCATCCATGTTTATTCTTTTGGAATGCATAGATAACTATTGTCAAGAGAACTATTTAGCTAGAAGTAAGCTTTGTCCTTATTGACTTCTTTTAATACAAATGGAAATAAACCAAGAGTACAAAAAGAAAAAATTACATTTAGACAGGCAAGGATGTAATTATTAGGACTCTAGAATCCTATTGTGTTCTTCTGCACTGTGTGCATCATTATTTATTTATACATGCATCATCATGATTGCTTATCTTAATTAAATCTATTTAGGTTTTAAAAAAATATTTTTTTTGGGTGGGGGCATCACTGCTCTCCGGTGGTGGGAGTAGGAGACCCAGCCCCGCTGCTGGAATTGAATGTCCGTCCCAGTGGGCCGCAGTCCCGCGCACAACCACTACGCCACTGGGGCTCAGCCCTTAAAAAAATATTTGTGCATTACTTCTATCTATCTAAAAAAAAAATGTGATTCCAGATCTTAAACTTAATCGTACCTTCTCCAAAAAAAGAATTGTAAAAAAATTTTTGTACACAAAGATAACGTCTCTGGGCTTGGAACTAGTTGGGGACAAGGTGGCCAAATGTACCAGAAAGGCTGGGATCTTATGGGGTTGGGTAAGTATGGGACCTGTTTCGGTGTCTCCTTCAGGTAAGTGATGAAGAAAATTGAAATCAACCAACAGGCCAAGTACATTTGCTCCTTTTTCAGCAAAACCAAAATGGAAAGATAAGCTGTGGGGATGTGGCACTTTGACTCCTGCAGGAGAGCAACAGCTTGTGGTGCTCGATCTGTAACACCACTGCTGCAGTCATGAGTGAGGTCCACCTTCAGAAGATGGACAGAATTGAAAGACCTGCAGAGGCACCGCCATCAGAAACATCTCTGACCTGGAATGAATGGGCTAATTTATGTAAAAATCAATCACTAAAATAAACCCCAAGAGAACTTTCAAACTTTGCAACATGAAAATTAAGTTTTTCTAGCCCTGAATAAAAATATCTTTAATTTAAGATGCAAAGTAAGGTGGAAACATTTGCCTTCTAAAAGTTTGGCCTGGTCA